>SEYY01023696.1:0-12500 GCA_009176605.1 Armadillidium nasatum
TTTTTTCAAAGGAGAAAAGAAATTCTAAGAAATTGTTGGAAAAGGACGTATTCATTTTATATTTTGCCCAAGGAATTTTATTCCATTTCCCTCTTCTCTGACTGAATTTTGGATATACATGAAAGTTGTAGACATTCAAGCTTCTTTTAAACGTTATTGAATAGACTGAGATCCTCAGAAAAATGAAATGAAAAGAAAAGTCCAAGAATTTTATTCTAAAAATAAGTAAAAAAATTTACAATTAATTAATTTTTTTTTTTAAAAAATAAATAATTTCATTTAATAATTAATTAGCAATAAAAATAATTATATTGTTATTATATCATTTTATATTTAAAACCGTTTACTCATTTATGTATATAGTAACTTATAGATTATTTGATGAAAGTCTGCAAAAATCAAAAATAATTTTATAAATCTTTTATAAATATATTTTAATCAGCTTTAGAGTTTAGAGGATTTATAACCATTAGCAAAAATATATATAATTCCAGCCTCTTTATCATAATGATCATATTAATGAATAATAATAATAAAAATATTGATAATAATAATAGAAATAATAATAAATAATAATAATAATAATAAATTAATAATAATATAATAATAATATAATAATATTTAATAATAAATAATAAAATATAATAACCAATAATAATAATAATAATAATAATAATAATAATAATAATAATAATAATAATAATAATAATAATTAAAATAATAATAATAATAATAATAATAATAATAAAATAATAATAATAATAATAATAAATCAAGAAAATTTATTCAGTTATGATAAATAAAATAATAAATATATATATATATATATATTAAATATATAATATATAGATTATATATATTATATAATAATAGATATATATATATATATAGTAATATATATTAATATATATCAATAATATTATATATATTATATATATATATATATATATATATATATATATATATATATATATTATATATATATATATATATATATATAATATATAATATAATATATATATATATAATATATATATATATATATATTATATATATGTTATATTATTATTAAAAGATGTATAAAGATAAGAAGATTAAAAAGTAATTATTTATTCCTTTAAAGGTATAAAAGGTCTGGATCGATTGAGGGAAGATTTTGAAAGTAAAACGATGGATTTTACATTTATTTAAAAAAAAAAATAAAAAAAAAAAATAAAAAAATAAAAAAATATTCAAGGCAATTCCTCTTCCGTTCTTCAAATGTGACATTTTTAAAACTATTTTTTTGTTTTTTTGTTTTTTTCAATGTAGATTTTTTCCTAGTTTTTTCTTTTCTCTTTTTCCCGAAATAGTTTTTTTCGTTATATTATTTTCATACAATTAACCTAAACACATTATAATAACGTTTTCAAAAGTTCATTACTGTTTTTTTTTTTTTTTTTTTTTTTTTTTTTTTTTTTTTTTTTTTTTACAGAACGACCACTCAGGCACTTTTCAAGGAGGGCACAACAAGGACAAATCACAAACACACACACCTAAAGCACAGCCCTCAGGTTGCGCAACGGAAACTTGAAGAGTGGAAGATTAAATACATTGGAAAATGATGAAGGTAGAGTTCCACAGAATAGGGTGGGTGAAGAAGGAGGTACCACAACGGGCTAGAATTTACGTCTCACAAAATTGTGCGAAAGCAGGGCACCAATTGTGCAACGAGGACGACGCAACGGTGGAGGAATGCGAGAGGCCAATTCCCTAGAGCACCTGCCATTGTAGTACTGTAGAAAGAGAAGCGCGCCATCAAGTCGCAGAGACAGAGGTCAAGAAAGTTTGAAAGTAGGGACAGTTAATTAATCTTTAGCTTTTGACTCAACCCTATCCAGAAGAGAGGAGGAGCCGGAGTCCCCCAAATGTGAGAACAGTACTCCATACAAGGGCGAATAAGACCCTTATATATTTGGAGTAACTGCTCAGAAGAAAAAATTCTCGCAACCTGAACAGAATTCCCAGCTCTTAGAGGCCGCTTTAGCAACCATTGTGATATGAGGTTTCCAAGACAATTTGTTGTTTATGTTTAGACCAAGAATGTTAATGTTATTTACAGTGAGACGGAGAGCCATCGAAGAGGATAGGAAAGTTAGGAGGTGTCTTTAAGGGAGATTGAAGAAGTTGAGTTTTAAAGAGTTAATTTCACAAGGTTGGATGACCCCACCGGGAAATTCCCATCCAGATCGCAAGAATAGAATCGGAAAGTTGAAGACGAGAAGCAATCTAGAGCAAAAGGAGAGATTTGAAATGAGTAGAAAATGGGAGTTGAATCATCAGCATAAGAGGAACAGGTTAAAGGCAGTTAGATCGTTAATGAAAAGTAAGAATAGGTTGGAGATAAAACAGAACCCTGAGAACACACAGTTGACAGAAAAGGAGAAGTGCTCCATGAACAACTGCAAAATGGAACGATTAGAGAAAAGACAAAGTAAGCAAAGAGGGAGGAAACCCAAAGGGGAGCTTGGAAAGTGAGTGCCATACGGTCAAACCTTGGATATGTCAAGCGCCACCACGAAGATCCCCCCAGTCCCTAAGGGCAGAAGACCATAATCAGAGATAGGAAAGTTGTCACCAGTAGACTCGAGCGTCGAAAACCATACTGGTGATCAGAAGAAGAGAATGGACTCCAAATGATCGAAATGAGAGTTGAGAAGTTTCAAAATTTTAGATAGAACACAGGCGAGAGCTATAGGTCGATAGTTAGAAGGGTCAGAGCGACTACCTTTTTTCGGGATCGGTTGAACAAACGCACGCTTCCAGCATTGAGGAAAAGTATTAGTATGGCATAGAGTAGAGCTGAACGAGGACAGGCCAACTCGAAGCACACTCCCTCAAAACGGGGGGAATGCCATCCGGGCCTGGCCTTCCTGACGTTCATAGATTTAGGATCCCATGCACCGATCATGTAATTACAGGTAGGCATGGGCACCTGAGAGGAGAAGGAGGGGGAGGATGCCGAATCGAGCAGGGTGGAATTAGATGAAAAAAGGAGGCCGAAGAGATTAGCCTTTTCAGAAGGAGTATTAGCAACAGAACCATCAGAGCGAATAAGAGGAGGAAAGGCAGATTTACAGATTTTAGAGATATTTTTGACAAGAGGCAGAAATTTTTATCAGTAGGAGAGCCATGGAGTCAGCGCACTTCTTTTGAAAGTACGCTTAGTCCGTCGAAGAACATCCATGCAACGTTCGGCTGAATGAAAATTAGCAAGAGTGATGAGAAGGAGAGTTTTTCATACGATAAGCATGTCTCTCTCGAAGGAAAGAACAAAGCTCGAACCATGATTTTGGAGAAAAAGATTTAGTTGAATGGATGAACTGCCCATCCTTCAAGGATTAGCCCCTACCTTTTCAGCAGAGACAAACGTCCCCAGACAAAGCAAGATTCACCCAACGTAGTAGCAAAGAAGCGAGATGCCCCCAATTAGCCTATTAAAGTGCAGAAAGTACGTTTAGGGCATGGTTGGCTGTTGGAGAGAAAGCATTAAACTAAGGCTATAAGATGGTCAGAGTTACCAATAGGGGAAAATGTGTTTATATCTGAAGGTAGTAGTACATTATAATTAAGAAAAACAATAAATGAAAATAACTGAGAAAAAAAAAAAAAAAAAAAAAAAAAAAAAAAAAAAAAAAAAAAATAATAATAATAATAATAAATAATATAATAATAATAATAATAATAATAATAATAATAATAAATAATAATTAATAATAATAATAATAATAATAATAATAATAATAATAATAATAATAATAATAATAATAATAATAATAATAATAATAATAATAATAATAATAATAATAATAATAATAATAATAATAATAATAATAATAATAATAATAATAATAATAATAACAATAATAATAATAACGAAGTATATAAGAAGCAAATGAGCAGCAAATTAATTTCATCTGTAACATGACAAACTTATTATCGACACTATTTATAGGCTCCATTTTCCAAATATGGCTTTTAGAACGATCTTTCTCTCTTGCCTGTCTTTCTCTCATCTCTCATTCTTTTAAGTGACGTTTCTTCTTCATTTCTTCTTCTTTTGGCATCATAACATCAACTCAACCTCGAATAGCTCCTTCAAAATAACACTGAAATACCTCTTTCTGTCTCTAAATCAACCACTACAAACCCCATAGCCCAATATCCCCTTTGAGAGAGTGGTGGGTTTGGGGTGGGGGGTTTCTTCGAAGTGGCAAACGAGTATAAAATAACGTTAGTATGTTATTACTCCTAAGTAAATGGCAAGGTTTGTAAACAAATTACTCAAAAATATATTCTACATACATGAATAACAATAGAGACTCGTGTACAACTTGGCAAGAGGGTTAAGAAACGATATTTTTATAACTTTCGTTCGTAAAATTAGTTTTTTTTAAAGAGTTTTTAATGCTCGAGACCGAAATATAAGTGTATAAGTTATTTATTGCTCTATTTCATAAGCCATTATTACAATCATGCATTTTCTATGCATGTACGAACAAACATTTTATATATATATATATATATATATATATATATATATATATATATATATATATATATATATATAATATATATATATATATATATATATATATATATATATATATATATATATATATATATATATATATATATATATATATATATATATATATATATATATATATATATATATATATATATATATATATATATTATATAAATATAATATATATATATATATATATATATATATATATATATATATATATATATATATATATATATATATATATATATATATATATATATATATATATATATATATATATTATATATATATATATATATATATATATATATATATATATATATATATATATATATATATATATATATAATATATATATATATATATATATATATATATATATATATATATATATATTATATATATATATATATATATATATATATATATATATATATATATATATATATATATATATATATATATATATACATATATTATATTCATTTTATTTATTTTTTTACTCTTATACTTTTTCTACCTGTTTATGTCTGATAAATTGCATACCTTTTTAAATTTTCACTTTTCAGTTGAATGAATTTGCGAACTTTGTGTTTAAATATCCTTTAAAAATTGTTTTTTAAAGGAAAATTATCAACTTTTTAGCTTATATTTAATAGGTTATTTTTTCTTTATTTTTTACTCATTAATCGTGATAATGTTTTAATAATTTTCCATTTTTTTTATTTTTGCTCTAGTAGTAAGTGTTTCTGGAGTGTGGGTTTTCCATTAAGATTATGGGTTTATCTCTTTAGACCATGAGTATTCTATGTTGGACCACTTTTTGGGAATGGTCCCTCAGTCCAGTTTCCTGAAAGAAAATAACAATTGGTAGTTATATTATAATTTAAAGCAACTTTTGATAATCTATATATTTCCCTGACTCATTGCTCACACATAGATAAAACACAATCGATAAAAATAGCAGAACATACTTCCCACATCGAAAAGGCATTTCCCTCCAAAAACTTCAGAATTACATAAAGTCTAATCCTACTGGGAAACAAACCATCGTCACTTGTGAATTTGAAAACTTCATCCTTGTTTGAAATATGGGGAGGTGTTTATCTTACAAGGTTTAATTTTGTGAATAGCATCTATTTGTACAGAAAAAAAAAAAAAAAAAAAATAAAATAAAAAAAAAATAAAAAATAAAAAATAAAATAAATAAATAAAGTAAAATAAAATAAAATAAATATTAAAATACATTCTGAGCCCTAAATTAGACCTTATCTGTTACTGAAGAAAAAAATCTTTCACGACTTCAGGCATTAATTAAACTATTTCTTCCATTTTATTTGTCGTTTACAACTTTAATTTTACGCTTGACTTTTAAACGAACTATGTTTAATATTATATCAAATTTTTAAAATGTCTTCTAATCAAGCAGATAAGAGTAAGATATATTTTAATAAATTCCAATAAAATGCCTCGGAATATTCGCTTTCAAAATCTTAAGGACGCAATGAACTAATTTACAGTTCAATTATTTTGGTCTTTATTAAGTTGTTGTGCATAATATATATATATATATATATATATATATATATATATATAATATATATATAATATATATATATATTATATATATTATATATATATATATAATATATATATATATATATATATATATATATATATATATATATATATATATATATATATATATATATATATATATATTATATATATATATAAATTAAGAGAAAAATTTTCCGCACGCCAGGATTCGAACCCATTGACAACAGCGTCGCCGTTAAACAATGTAGAGAAGGCTCTACCACAGAGCTACGCCGCCTTCTGGAAAAAAAGAAGGCATAGTAGAACTGCAGCTCGGTGGTAGAGCCTTCTGTACATTGTCTAACGGCGACGCTGCTGTCAATGGGTTCGAATCCTGGCGTGCGGAAAATTTTTCTCTGTCTTATATTGCTAATTTAGTCGCAACAGTTGTTGTGCCCATGTTGCTTGACTTTGGTTGGTTGCTCCTGCAACCCAGGAGAACCCAGCAGAATGCCATAGTAGCCCCAGTAGGGGTTCCAAGCACCCTCCTATGTACATATATATATATATATATATATATATATATATATATATATATATATATATATATATATATATATATATATATATATATATATATATATATATATATATATATATATATATATATATATATATATATATATATATATATATATATATATATATGCATGCAAGTGCAGCAGTGTGAGATTGTTAATCTGTAAATGAGGCAAGATATTAGATGATATTAAAAAAAAAATATAAGATGAAATTCAAAACCTTAATCTTTATTTGATGAATTATTTGAATAAAAGTTTTTTGTACCTTCTTTCTTTTTCAATGAATTAATTTTGTGAACTTTTAACTCACAAGTTGAAAATTTTGAAGTAAATATCTCTCTGCTTAGAATATAAAAGGGCAAAAGCATACAAAAATGGAAAAGAAATGCTTGAAGAATTTCGCACTTTTCTGTTCCCAAATTTTCAAAAAAAAATAAAAAAAAATAAATAATAAATAAATAAATAAATAAAAAAAAATAAATAAAAAAATAAAAATGTTTTTAAGAAATGACATCGAATGCAGATGAAAATAAATAACTTAAAATTTCTTTGTTATTCATGTTTACAAATTTGAAAATATTAAATTATTCTAATTAAGTCAATTAATTTCAAAATACATAATAATTATATTCTAAACTATATTATTAGTTTAAAACATTTTTTTGTCCTTCTATAAATAACAGAACATTTTCCACAATATTTCTTTTCTTTATACATCTAATGACCATAAATTGGAATTTTTATGATCGTAAGTAAAAACTTAGAACAACTTGAAGTATTTAGTCCATTTTAATAATAATCTTTTTGAACTAATACCATTCATTAAACACACCTTTAAAATAAATCAGAATTTGATATATTGCCTCTTTGCTGTTTATTATTATTATTATTATTATTATTATTATATTATATTATTTATTATATATATATATATATATATATATATATATATATATATATATATATATATATATATATATATATATATATATATATATATATATATATATATATATATATATATATATATATATATATATATATATTACATTATATATATAGACTTGAAACAGCTGTTTTTAAAAATAATTCAATAAGAAATATTTTACTAACTCTTATAATACCATAGATTTGATATCGAACTATAACGTAAGAGTGATTAACTCACTTGCTTGTAGGCGGAATTTTGATCTCTTTTTGCGGATCCAAGAAAGAAATTTTCTAGAAAATTCCCCTATTTGAATAAAGCAAAGTTCGAGTGGTGAAACTTTTCATTAAAACAGAAAAACGGTAATAGAGCTATTTTATCTCTACTCTGAATCATAAAAATTCATGAAATAAGACAATGAAATACTATATAAAAAATAATTATATTATACTCTAGCAGTTATCCTGTTTTTGAAAATTCAAAGTAATTATAAAAATTATTTGTAAAATTTTATAAGAACGCGACGGAAATTTCAAAAACTGAAATTTTGCTTTTTTTTAATTTATTATTAATTATTATTTTTTATTCGATTCACACGAAACAAAAAGCAAAATTTAAATCCTCTAACATTTTAGACACTTTTAAGAAAAAAGAAACAATGTATTCTTTACAAAGAATATAGAGATAAGGAGGATGACAAGAATATTTTAGTGTGATGATTTGAGAAATAGATATTTATTTCGAATATTTTCCCATTAATAAATTAAAACTTGGATGTAGCTATTTTTAAGACTACAACAAATAGATTTTGATTCTTCCTAAAAGAATGTGAAAATCTTTAAGACACACATTTCATTCAATTACAATTTCTATTCCAATTATAATTTTTATTATTTTTCAATTGGAAAGAAAAAGGTAATAAAAAAGACAACAATATTAACACCGAACGAAGTTTGATTGAGAAGAGAACCTTCAGAAAAGCAAAACTAAAATAAAAAAAGCAGGTGCGAATTAGATGTTCAAAAAAGATAATAGAACAAGACAAAAGGTAGCAGAGAGATGGTTAGAACTCAAAAGGTTAGCATGAAAATTAAGATTTTCGTTTGAGCTATTAAAGACAATCGGCTTACCATATACGTATAGTAAACACACACAACACTCTCTCTCTCTCTCTCTCTCTCTCTCTCTCTCTCTCTATATATATATATATATATATATATATATATATATATATATATATATATATATATATATATATATATATATATTATATATGACCCAAATATTCATAGCATCTTCTCTCGTAAATATATATTTGAAAAATTGGCAGTCTATGAATGACGTCACAGTGTGCTAAACCCGATTCGGCAAAATATTTGCGTGCATATTATAGCAGGTTATCCTTTTTGACGTTATTATTATTATTATTATTATTATATATTATTATTATTATTATTATTATTATTATTATTATTATTATTATTATTATTATTATTATTATTATATATTATTATTATTATTATTATATTATTATTATATATATATATATATATATATATATATATATATATATATAATATATATATATATATATATATATATATATATATATATATATATATATATATATATATATATATATATATATATATATATATATATATATATATATATATATATATATATATATATATATCTTGACCTTATTTAAGAGTACTGCCAGTAAATTAGTTCCAATGTCATCTACTACTTTCCTATTCCAACAGTTTTAATGAACTTTTAAATCTTAATTTTTAATTAAAGATATTATAAAATTAAAGATAAAAGAAAAAATGAAAAAATCCAATTTAATATTTTAATAAGAAAAGCTAAGAAGGAAATTATCATATATCTTTATTAGGCGAAACAATTAAATTTTGAACGAGAACCAGAGGCTCATTTATCAGCGTATAGAGAAATTCATCTTTTGGTGCTACGAGTATTGACGGAGCCTTGAGCGACTTAAGCTATTTTTAAAATGCAATTTTCTTTCTCTTGTCTTATTTGATTGGCTGTCAAACTCTCATTTGGTCATTTATGATAATATTTTAGGTTAACATTTGAAGGATCAATTTAAATTCATAATATTTTTAAAATATTTTTTTAAATATTTTTATTTTAAATTGTTTTTCATTTTTAATTTTTATTTCATGTTTCTTTCTCTCTTTTTCTTTCTTATTTCCTTCTCAACTAATTTCTTTCCTTGTTTTCACCAAACTTATTGATTTAATATTCTACGAAAGAAAGAAATAGGAAACAGTCAAGTAGGTAGATATGCGAAATTAAAAATTATTAAAAAAAATAAAAAATATAAAATATTAACAAAAAGTAAGAATTAATTCTTGAAATACGGAAGAAAATATTAATTCCAAATCAAATAAGAATCAGTGAAAAAATAATGATTAATAGTTCTCTGTTTAAATTCTTGATATTTATGATCTGACAAGCTTTATAATTTGAAAAAAATATAATATTTTTGAATTACCATAAAACATTATTATATATATATATATATATATATATATATATATATATATATATATATATATATATATATATATATATATATATATATATATATATATATATATATATATATATATATATATATATATATATATATATATATATATATTGAATTTATTCTTAAAAGGATAATTTGGAAGCATCTTAATTCATCTAATCTTATCTCCGAGCAAAAGAAATAGTCTCGGTAAGGATCACTCTAATAATGCTCTCCTTTGCCCACTCTTTGACTTATGGTCGTCAGAGAATCTTTTCCTGAGGCCCCTGGACAAGCTGAAAGATTTCAGTTGAGTTTCACAGAAAACTTTTTTTTCTAATTTTTCCACTATAAGAATCAGTCCTCGATTTGCAACCTTTCTGATTTCAATTTCGATCGTTCTATAAAGAGTGTTGTAGGCTGCAACAGTATATCCTTTAAAACTATAAACAGTGGTGTTCCTCAGGGCTCTGTCATATCTTTGACTCTTTTTTTCATCTCTTCGTAAACGTGTCAACTAATTCATCCCTGTAAACTCATGATAATTCTTATTTCTTTTATTGCTCCTTGCATTCTGATACCTGTGAAACAAAACAATAACTGATAGAAGCTAAAGAAGTGATCTTGAAAAATCTGAGCGCTAAATGTTCGCTAATTTGTAATTGGAGAAGGAAAATCACGATTGTTTTTAATGCTACGCTTTAATAATATTCAGCACAGGTAAAAAAAGTTCTTGTAAAAAGCCTAACTCAAAGTATTCTCTGTTTTTAATTAATATTCTAGTTGTTTGATTCTTATGAAATTTCAAAAAAATTCTTATTAAACAAGCTTCTAAGAGATTGGATATTCCTAGTCACTTTCAAAACTTCTCCACAACTCTACAGATGCTTTCAATTTATTGGGGTGTTTTCCAATCCGAATAAAGTATGAAACACACACCCAAAGTTGTTCTATGAAAAGCTTTTCTGAAAGGGTATGTTTATATGTATATATATATTATATATATATATATATATATATATATATATATATATATATATATATATATATATATATATATATATATATATATATATATATATATATATATATATATATATATATATATATATAGAAATTGAAATTGCACTTACATGTACAGTAACGAATTTCTCGCCTAAAAATGTTTAAATTAATTGCTTTGAAATATTCAAATACTTCAACAAGTAAAACCATTTATAATTCAGCAATATTTAAGTCTTCTTACAAATATATATTTGAAATTAGAATATATATGTGTGTAAAAGGCTCCCGTAATAACTAATTCTTGTTAATGGGAAACCATTTTTAATTAAAATTTCATGGAAATGGAAGTACAGGCATTAGGCCTTGATCAACGTTAAATAAAGGTGTACTGTCAATGATGTTGATGACAATAATAATAATAATAATAATAATAATAATAATAATAATAATAATAATAATAATAATAATAATAATAATAATAATAATAATAATAATAATAATAATAATAATAATAATAATAAATAATAATAATTAATAAAAATAATAATAATAATTATTATATATAATAATTATTATATTAATAATAATAATAATAATTATTATTATTATTATTACTACTATAATTTCAAAACTTCTATTCATGCAAAAAGTAAATATATAAATACGATAATATAATAGCATCCATACAGAAAAACAATTAAGAGCAAAAAACAAATATTTCAGGTTTTTATTTTGTGACTTGTGATAAACCGAACATTCATTTGTTGAAATATAAGAATTTTTAGACTCAGGCAAATCGAATATTACATCATAATTTTAATTATAAAACTAATTTCCATAATGATCCAAAACTTATATCTGTAAAAGGTTATAAATAAAAAAATTTTATAATAAAAAAAACAATAACAATGATAATAATAATAATAATAATAATATTAATAATTATAATAACAATTATAATAATAATAATCAATAAAAATTATATTAATAATAATTGCAATAATAATAATGAAAACAATAACAATTGTAGAAATAAATTACATAGTTATAATGATAATAATAATAATAATAGCAATAATAATAATTAATAAATATATCTTTAGTAAAATTAAATAACCATAATTAATAGTATTAACGAAACTAGTACCAATACCACTATTATTATTAATATTATTTTCATTATTATCACAATCATATTTATTATCATTTCATTATTATTATTATTATTATTCTAATTATCATATTTATTATTATTTCATTATTATTATTATTACTATTATTATTATTATTTTAATTTATATTTAATAAAGTTACTCTTCATGTGTATTGTAG
>SEYY01023696.1:30000-42500 GCA_009176605.1 Armadillidium nasatum
TCCACCTAACGCAAATTTCTTAGGTGACCACAGACGTGGGCTTTAAAGTAATGAAGATTAAATTCTGCAGGAAGCACAGAAAATGGGAGAGAATTCCACAAAACAGATGGCTAGAAAGAATGAGGCCCCATAGCTGCACCATAGCTGAGAAGCCTGGAGTTGCTTATGTCTACACAAAATTTATGTGCAAACAATGCACTCCTTGTGCTTCGAGGACATCGTAAAGGCAAAGGTATACGAGTGGTCAGTTCCCTCAAGCATTTGTCACTGTAGTTCCTATAGAAAAGATACAAAGCACAAACATTACGTTGCAAAGATACAAGGTCAGGTGAATTAGAAAGAGCGGAACAGTTTATAAGTCATTTAGCCTTTCACTCAACCCTATCCAAAAAGACAGGTGAAACCTGAGCCACTCCAGATATGAGAGCAGTACTCCACACAAGGGCGGATTAGACCCTTGTATAACTGGAATAACTGCTAAGAAGAAAAAAAAATTCTCGCAGTCTAAACAGGACTTCCAGCTTCTTTTTGAGACCACCCTAACAGCCATTGTAATGTGAGGTTTCCAAGACATTTTTTTTTGGTGTTTGTGAAGGCCAATATGTTTAAATTGTCAACAGGAGAGATCGGAGAACCATCGAAAGAAATAGAAAAGTTAGGAAGTGTCTTTGAGAGGGAGATTTCTTGAAGTTGAGTTCCAGATCAGCAAGAATGGAATCGGAAAGACGAAGAATGTAGGTAACCCCAGATACAAAGGGAGGAGATTTGAAATGAGTAGAAGAATGGAGAGTAAAGTCACAAGAATATAACAACAGAACATCCTTAATGAGCCATTAGGTGTTCGGAATAAAATCATTCTGTCACCACTTCATATCAAGTTTTGTTTAAAGAAACAATTTATGAACTCTTGATCACACAGGACAATGTTTCAACCATATATTCTTATCATCTGCTCTTAGTGTTGAAAAGAAAAAAAGAACAAGAATATTTGTGACCCATAGATAAGAACGTTACAAACTAATCCTCAATTTGTTACATCAATTTGCCCTATTGAAGTAAGGGCTTGCTAAGTATTTCTCAATGTTGTGAAAAAGTTTCTAGGAATCGGGAAATCGTACAACTATAAGGGCATTGTGAAAGAGCTCTTATTAAAAAATTAATAATTATAAAATTTACAATATTCCAAACTTAATATTATATTATGTATAATTTTAATGGGCTCAAATGACGAATTCGTCTCCCCAGAAGCCCATTTCTGTTTAGAATCAAAATATGTAAAGCACACGATATTTATATATGTAAATTTGTAACTGAAATAATTAATAAAGATTAAAGAATAAAGATTATTATTACACATATTATTATTATTATTATTATTATTATTATTATTATTATTATTATTATTATTATTATTATTATTATTATTATTATTATTATTATTATGCTTGACATTTTATTATTATAATTTTCCCACTTGCATTAAATTTTAGAAAATATTTATAGATATTTAATTAGTAATTATTTGTTTGCCATGGCTTCCAAAATGTATTATAAAAGTCCAATTCACAGATTTTATATATATATATATATATATATATATATATATATATATATATATATATATATATATATATATATATATATATATATATATATATATATATATATATATATATATATATATATATATATATAATATATATATATATATTATATATATATATATATATATATATATTATTATATATATATATATATATATATAATATATATATATATATATATATATATATATATATATATATATATATATATATATATATCACTGTTGGGAAAAGGCCAGATGAGTACTAATTTCCACCAGTGTTGGGAAAAATACTGAAAATCTGGTCAAACTAAATCCGACATGTCCCAGTAAGCGGTGTTTGAAGGTGTATAAGTCAAACGTAGTTGCGAAAACAGATAAAGGGAGTGTGTTGAAGATTTTATCAGTAGAGCATATGTTAGATTCAGCATAGTGGTTAAGCCTGGGGTCAGAGAGCTGGATAGAGAAAGAATGAGAATGTGTAGAGAGGCGTGTCGCACGAGCTCTTCTCAATGGAAGAGGTATGCGAAAGGAGAGTTCAAAAGTGCATTGTTCATTGTAATTACAATAGTTTAGAGAGGGTGACGCAACGATTCGACAGGCAGAAAAGAAACTGGAGAAAACTAATGGGCCCCGAAGAGTTCATAAATGCGAAAAGCCCTAGACAATACCTTTTCCAGGAGAGTAGTATGAGTAGAACCAACGCAGATGTGTGGTGTATACTCTTATACAGGGACGAAAAATACCCATATAAAGAGTAAGGAAACTATGGTAGCGAGAATAGATTACGAAGGTGTTTCAGAATATATATATATATTAGGAATGGATATATACCATAATATTTTACCGATACTATATATATATTATATAATATATATATATATATAATAATATATATATATATATATATATATATATATATATATATATATATATATATATATAATATATATATATATATATATATACATATATATATATATATATATATATATATATATTATATATATATATATATATATATATATATATATATATATATATATATATATATATATATATATATATATATATATATATATATATATATATATATATATATATATATAAGAATGTGTGCATGTGTGCATTGGTGCGAGCGCTTGTAAGTGAGCGTGTGCGTACGGCAATAAAATTTAAAAGAGACCAAAGTTTTCCTTGAGAGAGAAAACAGATCTGGTGCTTTGAACTAAATATAAATAGTCATTTTCTTCATAAAGAAAATTATTGTCTCGGCTGACAAGCGAATCCTTGACATTCGCTTCAATTAGGACCGTTTTGCCATTTATATTAATAATAAAAACAAGAGCATTTAAATGCTACTTGTTATATATGCATATATATGATCAATTTATTTCTATGGATAAAGATATTTGAGTTTGTTTACTATTTTAATAATGATCATAATTATTTTAATATCTTTAAATCTTTAAATATACTCCCTACCTTTAGCCCTATAATTAATTATACACATATGGCGAGAGATACAAGAAAAGAAACACACACCTATATATATATATATATATATATATATATATATATATATATATATATATATATATATATATATATATATATATATATATATATATATATATATATATATATATATATATATATATATGTATATATATATATATATATATATATATATATATATATATATATATATATATATATATATATATATATATATATATATATATATATATATATATATATATATATATATATATATATATATATATATATATATATATATATATATATATATATATATATATATATATATATATATATATATATATATATATATATATATATATATATATATATATATATATATATATATATATATATATATATATATATATATATATATATATATATATATATATATATATATATATATATATATATATATATATATATATATATATATATATATATATATATATATATATATATATATATATATATATATATATATATATAGTATATATATATATATATATATATATATATATATATATATATATATATATATATATATATATATATATATATATATATATATATATATATATATATATATATATATATATATATATATATATATATATATATATATATATATATATATATATATATATATATATATATATATATATATATATATATATATATATATATATATATATATATATATATATATATATATATATATATATATATATATATATATATATATATATATATATATATATATATATATATATATATATATATATATATATATATATATATATATATATATATATATATATATATATATATATATATATATATATATATTATATATGTTTTATTTTGTTTTAATTCATATTATAATTATAATTATAATTCATTATAATTATAATTAATCCAGCATAAAGTATTGTTATAGGATTGGAGGTGGGGATGAGGAGACGTGGAGGGAGGAATGGGGGATGTAGAAGTGGGGGGAAGGAGACTTGAGGAGGTGGATGAATTCAAATATCTAGGAATGTTGGTGGAAGCTAAGGGTGGGACGGAAAAAGATATAAAAATTTGAGTGGTACAGGGAATGAAAGTGTTGGGGGGCCTAAGAGAAGTATGGAAAAAAGGAAAAATTTCGAAAGAACTAAAGATAATATTTGAATGTGTGTTTACCTTCTGCAATGTATGGGTGTGAAACATGGATGATAAATTGTTGGAAGAGGAAAAATTTGAATGTCTTTGAGATGAAAGGTTTGAGAGCGATATGTAAATTAAGAAGGATTGATAGGATTAGAAATGAAAGAATAAGGGAGGGGTGCAGATGGAAGAGGGGTGTAGTGGACAAAGCGGAGGAGGGTGTACTAAAATGGTTTGAACATATGTGTAGAATGAATGAGGACAGAATGGTGGGCAAGGTACTTAGATCCGAGGTGTATGGGGGTAGAGGGACGGGAAGCCCAAAGTGGAGATGGACGGATGGCGTGAGAGAGATTTTGGGTGGAAGGAATTTGAGTTTAGAAGACGTCCGAAGCGATGAAAGTACCCCCCATTGGGCTTAACCGCGGAGTGATAGGGTGGGCTAGACCATCCCGTTTCACTCCGTTGCCCTTTGGTTCGTTCCTTTTCGCGTTTCACCTACTCAGAGGGTCTCTAGTGTACCCTCGTCCCACATGGGAGTGTCTATGCTCCCACTTCTTCCCCCAACTCCCTTCTCATGTTCCTACAAATTTACAAGCGCTTACTCCTACATTACCTTTAAAATAGAAAACAAAATTGGCGAAACATATAACTGCCTCGGAGATGCTACGAGGGGCGGCATCCAAAGAATGCCCCTCATCCACTCCTTTCCCCCATCACCACTTGGGAGTTGGTGGCCTCCGGTGATGGGGTTGGTGCCACCAAGACCTCTACGCCGACTTGCCCTGATGCACGATCTTCCTTTTTCATTAACTTCTGCAACATTCGTGGTCTCTTTACTAATTTCCACTTTGTCGAACACCACCTCTCTTCTTCTAGACCTCATCTTGTTCTTAACCGAAACTCAGGTGTC
The DNA here is from genome assembly GCA_009176605.1 of Armadillidium nasatum. Classification (NCBI taxonomy): domain Eukaryota; kingdom Metazoa; phylum Arthropoda; class Malacostraca; order Isopoda; family Armadillidiidae; genus Armadillidium; species Armadillidium nasatum. The sequence continues at coordinate 35,193 of SEYY01023696.1, forward strand.
TGAGTGCTCTGACAGCAAGCCTTACTCTGTTTCCTCCTACTGTCTCTATCCTCAATTTTCAGCCAAAGGCGGATGTTGCGCTTATGTGCGCAACGATGTTGTCTGTTCTCGTGTCTCTAATTTGGAGTGTTCTGAATTCTCTACTTTATGGCTTAAACTTTCTTGCAACTCTACAACTAAATTTATTTGCTCTGTCTACTTATCTCCTAATTCTACAGACTATCCAAAATTCTTCGACTATCTTAACTCCAAAATAGAACACATTCTTTCTTCTTCTCCTTTCTCTGAAATCATCATATTAGATGATTTCAATGTTCACCACAGCCAATGGTTTTCATTCTAGTTCTCACGATCCAGCTGGTGAACTCGCCTTCCATTTCGTCTATCCAGAACAACCTTGAGCAGTTGGTGCATATATATATATATATATATATATATATATATATATATATATATATATATATATATATATATATATATATATATATATATATATATATATATATATATATATATATATATATATATATATATATATATATATATATATATATATATATATATATATATATATATATAATATATATATATATATATATATATATATATATATATATATATATATATATATATATATATATATAATATATTGTTTCAATACAAGCAGAATTTCTATTCTTCAAAATAATACTTTACTGTAAATATAAAAAGGATAAAACAGGATCCAGAAACGAATTTGCCTCCTACTCCGATCTGATTTTTCAAATAATTTAACTTTTTTTTCATAAAAAAAATGAATATTTTAAATAGAATAATCTATTTTTTGTCTCTAAAAACTTTTTTTTCCTAAGTTTCCCAAGTAATTATGAAATTATGGTTTTCATTTAGAGCAAATGTATACTTATAAATATATATTTCTAATTTACTGTAAGTTGAAGATCCTTGTTAATAGATTTTTGAATATTTTACTTGTATTTGATATTGAAATTTATGTATTTTGATATTCTTATGAAACTTGCTTGCAGTAAGATTTTTATCTTGAGATTTTTACTGTAATATTAATTACTTTAAATGTATTAATGAAGACAAATATTAATGAAAATTTAAAAAAAAAATAATAGGTATTAATTAACCTCTAGAATATTATTTTCCAATTATTATGGAAATTGGATATTTTTATATATACTTGCATTTATTATAAATATATTTACTATTTCTCTAATTTTTATAAAATTTTTGCAGTAGAAAAAATATTGAATTACAGAACCTGGATTTTAGAGTATTTTTCTGTATTTCTAAACTTTTAATATACTGTCCAGATTTAAATAACCGATTTTGAGTGGGTCTATGTCGAAAAATAACCTACTGTATTTAGATATACACTACGTAAAAATATTAGGTTGGTATTTCAATATAAATAATGCCATAAAATGTCAGAATCTCTTTGCATAGATTTTATTATATTAACTGACAGAAATTTAAAAAAAAAAAAAAAAAAATCAAAATTTGCTTTAATTTTATTTACTTTTTCACATTTAATCTTATATGTAGGAAATTTTCCGAGTAGATAGAATCGAACAAGTTGTAATACTACTATTTAATTCTCTTTATATTCCTACTGTTTGACCATTGAGCATGTCAATTGTTATGAGAAATGAGCCTGGTGTGCCAATAGATAAACGTTTGAAAATATAGAAAGTTTGTCTATCTGAAAGTTCCAAGCTCTATCATATTTGTTTTTACTTTGAATATTACATAAAAATAGGTTGAACAGTAAAAATTGTTAGATAAAATTTCCAATTTCGATGCTCTGGCATGCATATAAAAAATAAACTATACAGGAAGGTTGTCTTATTTTTTCCATATAGTTCATAAAAAGGCATAAATTCAAAAATTTATGGTGCATATCTGAATACGTTACTTATATAGAGGTCCTTGAATGTTGAATCTGATTGTTATATTTTTTTTCGTGATAAAAGCAATCAAAAATAGCAGTTAAAATTGGAACCAGATGTCGATCTATCATCAGTATTAAAGTTTTGGGGCATCTAATTATATCTACTATTAAAATTTTATAATAATCAAATAAATGTTTAAAAAATCAAAAGCAAGTTGTTAATAGCGACAATATGTTTAGCATAAATGAAAATAAGTTACATTGTATTTTTAAATAAAACAAATGACACTTTATCATATCTATTTGTTTTCATGTACATTTTTTTAAGAATTTTTTTTTTTTTTTTTTTTTTTTTTTTTAGAATGTGTAATTAAATAGTTATAGACAAATTAATATTCAAAGTTTAAGGTTTCCAAATTATGGTTCGAAAATTGAAGAAAATGAGCATTTTCAGGTGAAAATCTATTTCTTTTTGAGTTGTAGATATGATCAGCTTAGTAAATTCTCCTGCAACTGAAGTTATTAGATGCATAGACATAATTTTCTTGCCAAGTCTGAAGCACACAATGCTTCTTAAGTTTTTTTTTAATTAAAGTCTTAAGAGATTAATTTATTTGTTTAGTTGTTATCCTTGCAAACTTAAGGATCGGAATGTTTAAAATTATTCACTGTGAAAGGTATTTTACTATGTATTCTTGTTAACGGAGCTCTGACTGGTTGGAGTTATTTTTTTTTTTAGGAAGAATCTTCTTCCCTACTTCCACCTTTCATATGTTTGTAGCAGGAATTATAAATTATACATCACAATTATATAATTAATTATGTTTTTGAAAATTATAAAAACAAGACTTTTTAAGTTATATATATATATATATATTATATATAATATATATATATATATATATATATATATATATATATATATATATATATATATATATATATATATATATATATATATATATATATATATATATATATATAAAATTTATTTTTAAAAATAGCACGAAAATCGGGTTTTAAAAACGTTGCTTTAAAAATGGGAAGGAAAAAATTTCTGAGAGATTTGCAATTTTTTTTTTACTGAAAATCGAGTCTTCAACGAGAGAGATCCAGAAATTAACGCAGAGGATTTGAGGAATTTTTTAATAAATTGTAAAACGAAATTCATATCTATAAAAAATAAAGCTTAAAAAAGTAATGTTTAAAATTAAATATTCTATTTTAGTATAAAAAACAAAAACACACCACATCTTCATACACCTGCACACACACACACACACACACACACAAATAAAAATAAAAATATATAATATATATATATATATATATATATATATATATATATATATATATATATATATATATATATATATATATATATATATATATATATATATATATATATATATATATATATAATATATATATATATATATATATATATATATATATATATATATATATATATATATATATATATATATATATATATATATATGGGGACCCTTTTGGTGAAGGCCGCCTTTGAGGGATGCCGGTTGGCAGCCTCGACCTTTCCATTAGGCCGGTGGGAGGCTCTTGGTAGCCTCGGGGAAGAGCAAAGGGAGGTAACAGCAACAGCTTCTTCTTGATCCCTGGATAGTTGTTTCTGAGCCATTTGCTGTGTTAGATAGCCGAGGACATAAAACTGTCAAGCTATCTATGTACACAGTTCTTGGAGGTGGCTCTTCTGTGGGGACTTCTTTTTCTTATTGGGATTTCATCTTCTTGGTGCTGCTGCTGCGTCTGCTTCTTCCTTCTGACTGAATTATCTCTATTAGTGTGGATGTAAGGAAAGTAGAGAGTTTTCCACTTTATTTATTATTTTTAACAAAAATCGTTAACAACGTTACTATTTTTAAAGTTTCACAAATTCATATTGAAATAGTATATAAAATAATATACATTTAAATTACAAAATATTATTTTATAATAAATTTACATTTTATATATATAAATACATTATAATTGAAATTATGACATAAACATTTTTATTTTTAAATACAATATTATATAACATAAAATAAATACATTTTATAATAGTTTCTCATAATGGTTTTACCTTAATTCAAATTTAACTGTAAAATAGTTTTGGCGGGAAAATTAGATAGAAAAGTCATTTAAGAATTTGTTATGGTAATAATTTAAAATTTACATTATATTTTAAATGTTTTATTTTTTACAATAATAGTTTATATTTTTATATATTTATTATAATTATTTTTATTACAAAAAGAAACTTTATTTTTAATTATCACTAGTTTTACCAGTCTTTTTCTTATTAAAACATATTCACAATTTCACTAGTTAACGTTTTAAAATATTTTTTTATTAAAGAAAACGTTATTTTATATTTTGGGTAACTACACTATATATCAGTTCCCCATCGAGACACGGAGTGAACATCTTCACGGAAGCGTACTCGACGGAGGGGGTTTCTTCTGGAAAGTGTACTCTTGAGAATAGGAACCACTGGATGTAGAGTCGTCGTCCTAGTAGGAACATCAGGTGCATCAGAGGTAGGAACATCAGGTACATCGATAGCTTCTACTGTTACCGGAGAAATGCGGGACAAAAGTATCTGCTACGATGTTTTCTTCCTTTTGTTGATGTGATGTATTGGAGGACGATTACTCTTTGTTTGCTGGTTAAGTAGTAGGAAGAGTCACTTTCGAAGATTAGTTGTTAAATGTGCATTCTTTGTAGGTTGTTTTTCTTTGTAGGTGTTTTTCGTAGGTTGTTTATAACTTCTTTGCAGCAGAAATCCAAAGGGACAAATTGACCGTAAAGCATCCGGTGTAGAATTGCTCCAAAAGACGTCTAGCTGCTGTCCGTTATTTTTTTTTTTTTTAAGTTGAGGTGAATTGAGCCAGAAGAATTTGGTAAATGAAGTTAGGCTTCTTAAGGAGTACGTGGTTCTTGTGGTATTTGTTCTTGTTGTAAGGACAAGAATCCACGTTGGAATGGAGGTTACTGAGAAGGTGGGCGGCTCCATTATTCCTGCAGCAGAGATGACTGTTGTTCTTGAGGTAGCTGGTGGTAGTGAGAAGCCATGAAGACGGGCAGCGTAGTCCTTGTGAAACACCCATAAAGTCCCGATGTTGAAGAGAGTTCGGCTGGTAAGCCGAACCTTTGGACGAATCGCTAGGTCAGCGGTTGGGCTGGTAGGCCCAACTATTGGTTCAGTACTAGGCCGAACTTTTGGACGAATCGCTGGGTCAGTGGTTGGGCTGGTAGGCCGAACTTGTACATGGCCACCCAGTTCACAGTCAGCTGCCTCAGTTGTACATAGCCGCTTTGAGGAAAGGGCAAGGGAGGTAGCAGCTTCTTCTTGGGTGTTCGGGGTCCATTGTTCAGTTGTCCAGAAAATCTGGACACACTCGCAGGTTCACCAATTTATGGAAGAGCCTTTTTGGTGAAGGCCGCCTGTGTGGTGATGCCGGTTGGCAGCCTCGACCTTTCCATTAGGCCGGTGGGAGGCTCTTGGTAGCCTCGGGGAAGAGCAAAGGGAGGTAACAGCAACAGCTTCTTCTTGATCCCTGGATAGTTGTTTCTGAGCCATTTGCTGTGTTAGATAGCCGAGGACATAAAACTGTCAAGCTATCTATTCACAGTTCTTGGAGGTGGCTCTTCTGTGGGGACTTCTTTTTCTTATTGGGATTTCATCTTCTTGGTGCTGCTGCTGCGTCTGCTTCTTCCTTCTGACTGAATTATCTCTATTAGTGTGGATGTAAGGAAAGAGAGGTTTTCCACTTTATTTATTATTCCCTAATTTTAACAAAAATTGTTAACAAAGTTACTTATTTTTAAAGTTTTACAAATTCATATTGAAATAGTATATAAAATAATATACATTTAAATTACAAAATATTATTTTATAATAAATTTACATTTTATATATAAAATACATTAAATTGAAATTATGACATAAACATTTTTATTTTAAATACAATATTATATAACATAAAATAAATACATTTTATAATAGTTTCACATAATGGTTTTACCTTAATTCAAATTTAACTGTAAAATAGTTTTGGCGGGAAATTAGATAGAGATTAGTAGAAAAGTCATTTAAGAATTTGTTATGGTAATAATTTAAAATTTACATTATATTTTAAATGTTTTATTTTTTACAATAATAGTTTATATTTTTATATATTTATTATAATTATTTTTATTACAAAAAGAAACTTTATTTTTAATTATCACTAGTTTTACCAGTCTTTTTCTTATTAAAACACTATTCACAATTTCACTAGTTAACGTTTTAAAATATTTTTTTATTAAAGAAAACGTTATTTTATATTTTGGGTAACTACACTATATAATATATATATATATATATATATATATATATATAATATATATATATATATATATATATATATATATATATATATATATATATATATATATATATATATATATATATATATATATATATATATATATATATATATATATATATATATATATATATATATATATATATATATATATATATATATATATATATATATATATATATATATATATATATATATATATATATATATATATATATATATATATATATATATATATATATATATATATATATATATATATATATATATATATATATATATATATATATATATATATATATATATATATATATATATATATATATATATATATATATATATATATATATATATATATATATATATATATATATATATTATACTATATATATATATATATATATTATATACAAGAAAAATATTTATCATACAAAGGTTGCTTGGAAAACTTCATTAAATATTGATCTCAATATTCATTAATAAGTAAAAACCACGAATTCGTTAACTCTGCCGTAAAAGGAAAGAGAAATTGATGCTAAACCACAGAATCTACTATGCGAAATACATATATATATATATATATATATATATATATATATATATATATATATATATATATATATATATATATATATATATATATATATATATATATATATATATATATATATATATATATATATATATATATATATATATATATATATATATATATATATATATATATATATATATATATATATATATATATATATATATATATATATATATATATATATATATATATATATATATATATATATATATATATATATATATATATATATATATATATATATATATATATATAATATATATATATATATATATATATATATATATATATATATATATATATATATAATATATATATATATATATATATATATATATATATATATATATATATTTCCTCTTCCAAGGAAGGGCTTTCGCCAGGTCAATGGGACGAGCATTTTCATCTTCATTTTCAAACCTTTC
>SEYY01023696.1:50000-52500 GCA_009176605.1 Armadillidium nasatum
ACTCCATACAGGGGAGAATAGCATACCTACAAAGAGCAAGCAACTAGGATGATGAAAAAAAATAAAGTAGGCGCTATCGAACACAACCTCTTAGAAGCTTGTTTAGAAAGAGAAGTAATGTGACCTTTTGAAGACAGATCACAAAAAAAAGAAACACTGAGAATATTTAGGACAGATGATAGTTTGAGTTGTGTATTTTCGAAGAGGATGTCATAGTTGTGTAGAAGTTTATGCAGAGTAGAGAAGATGGAAGAAACTGAATTTTTGAGGCATTAAAAACAACCATGTTTTCTCTGCCCAAATTTGAAATATGAGAAAGATCAGAGGTTAATTGCTCGAAAGCTAACTTCCATGATTCGATTAACTGCTGTTGGAAGATCGTCTTTCCAATTAAAAAGAGTAATGAAGATGGAGTCATCGGCATAGGAGTGGATAGATGATGAAGAAATCTAGAGAAGGTCATTAAGAAAAAGTAAAAAGTGCTGGGATGGAAAAGGTCCTCGAGGAACATTACTATTAATGGAATTAAAAGAAGAACGGAGGCTGTCTACAAAGGCTACTATAGAATGACCGGAAAGGAAAAGAGAAAGAAGAATAGATACAGAAAGAGAGAAGTTTTGAAATCAAAGCTTTGTTTCAAACTCTATTTAAAACTTTTGATATGTTCAAAGAGACAGCAAAAGATTCACCGAAGTTCCAGAGAGAGAAGGGAAAGATCATAGAAAAGCCATACTGAGATCAGAGATAAGATTATAAGAATTGAGATGTTTCCAAATCTTCCTGTTAAAGAATAGATTCGAAAACTTTAGAAAGAATGGAACTTAAAGAAATAGTATAGTAGTTGGAGAGTTGAGAGGAATTCCTCTTCTTCATCACAAGCTGAATGAGCGCACGTTTCCAGCAAAAAGAGTAGGTTGAAGTATAAAGAAAGAGACGAAATAGTTTACCAGGGCAGGGTGCAAGCTCAGAAACTCAAGTTTCGAGAACCACAGGAGATATACTATTGGGTTCGTACACCTTCCTAGTGTTAATGTCAGAGAGAGCAGAAATGACGTCTTTTGAAAAAATTAATTTTAGGCATAAATGGGTTGGAGGGGGTTTAAGGTGTAGAAATAGCTCCCAAATAGTCAAAGGTTGAATTAGAGGTTAAAGTTTGAACGAAGAGCTCATATCTAAGTAGAAGGTCAGACTGCAATTGCGTAGTAGAAAGTACTAGAGGAGGGAAAGAGGAAGAAGCAAATTTACAGTTAACTCTTTTTAAAATGCCAGAAAGGACGCGAAGAAGATTAACCAGAAAGATTATTTCTTTCTCGAAGGGGAAAAGGGTTTTTGTTGTTACGGTAAATAGATTTGCACGTTTCTAGTATGAAATATAAGTTGCGTGAGTAACTGGAACATTGATATTACCTAATATTATAATTTTAGAGAAAGGAGAAGAGAGAATCTGCTCTATTTTGGAGTTAAGATAGTCCAAGAAATAGTCAAAAGAATAGTCAAAAGAATTAGGAGGTAAGTAAACTGAACAAATGAATTTAGTAGTAGAATGGCAACAGAAACTAAACCACAATGTGGAAAATTCGGAAGACTCCATATTAGAATAACGTAACAAACAATATAATTGCGCACTTATGCAAAACAACCGCGTTTGGCTGAAAATAAAAAGTATAAAGACAGTAACTGGAAAGAGAAAAAGGTTTTATACTATATATATATATATATATATATATATATATATATATATATATATATATTATATATATATATATATATATATATATATATATATATATATATATATATATATATATATATATATATATATATATATATATAATATATATATATATATATATATATATATATATATATATATATATATATATATATATATATATATATATATATATATATATATATATATATATATATATATATATATATATATATATATATATATATATATATATATATATATATATATATATATATATATATATATATATATATATATATATATATATATATATATATATATATATATATATATATATATATATATATATATATTATACAATTTTCCCTGGCTAAGAAAAACACCACACTTCTCTATTATGGCTCTGCCAGTGAGTTGCGGTGATAGCAGAATATATATATATATATATATATATATATATATATATATATATATTATATATATATATATAATATATATATATATATATATATTAAACGAGTGGCTTTCCATTTAATTACTGTGGCAGTAAATTGGGAAAACCAAAAATTATTATTTTTGAAATAATATTTATGAGGCATTTCATAGGCCAAACCTTTATCAAATTTACATGATAAAAATTTATTATTTTGGTCAGGGCTAAAGTCAGGGTTTAAAGATATGAATAATATTAAAGAAAAAAAAAATATCACTTATTTTTTCAATTTTTTTTTTTATTATTATCACTAATTTTTTTTCTTTATTATCATTTACTTTTTTTTTTCTTTT
>SEYY01023696.1:60000-62500 GCA_009176605.1 Armadillidium nasatum
AGAGAGAGAGAGAGAGAGAGAGGCTTGGTTAAGAAGTTGTCTGACCTTATATCGATATTTTTTATACCGATATTTTGAAATTTCAATTTTTATCGATATTTTTAATAACGATATTTTGAAATTTTAATAGTTGTTAGGAATAATTGGTGTCTTGCGTTTTTGCAACATTTTACATTAGTAGTTACTGAAAAAGAATGTGATATGTGTAAACAAAAATATGATATATTTTTATATTTTTTTTTTTTATTTCAACAAACATTGTGGGTTTAAGTTGAATGTTTCTCCGAAAAACTATTGGTTTTCGGAAATGCATTTGTCTTGCGAAGATGCAATATATTTAATGTATTTTTTTTATGTAAAATTTAACGGTAAAGCAGTATATATATATATATATATATATATATATATATATATATATATATATATATATATATATATATATATATATATATATATATATATATATATATATATATAATATATTATAATATATATATATATATATATGATATATATATATATATATATATATATATATATATATATATATATATATATATATATATATATATATATATATATATATATATATATATATATATATATATATATATATATATATATATCTATATATATATATATATATATATATATATATATATATATATATATATATATATATATATATATATATATATATATAAAATAAATAATAATATATATATATATATATATATATATATAATATATATATATATATATATATATATATATATATATATATATATATATATATATATATACGGTGTAATACGGCAGTAGGCCTGTATCCAACGGCAACGTTCCATCTATGTTAGGCCTGTATCACACGGCAACGTTGATCGTTCAGAGTTATGATAAGTCGAACTAAGTACGCTAGAATACTAGATAATAATAATAATTATTAGAATAATAATAATAGTAATAATAATAATATATCGACATATTTAATATATATATTATAATATATATATATATATATATATATATATATATATATATATATATATATATATATATATATATATATATATATATATATATATATATATATATATATCTCCTTTCATTTTGAAAGGTGCAACTTCTAACAAAAACTAATGACTTCTGATCATTCTCTAACTTCTAATTGCATGGGACAGAGAAAATATAATTGCTTTCAATGCCTTAAAAATTCAATTTCTTCTTCTTTCTATTCAATATAATCTTCCACACAACTATGACATATCCTTCAAAAAACACTCAGATCAAACATTCAACAGTCCTTAATATTCTCATTGTTTATTTTTCCTGATTTTTCTTCGAAGGATCACATTACATTTCTATCTAAACAAGGTTCCATGAGGTTGTGTTCTGAGATACCTTCAGAATTTCTGCATGCCACCCCAGTCTCTTGATCTTTATAGGAAAGTCGTTTGCCCCTATATGAGTGCGCCTCACGCATCTGAAGTAGGTTTCATTCATAGAGTTCTTCTAGAAAACTGTGGAGTTTTTGGTTTTTCTTTTCATAAACACTCTGCATTTTTACTAACTAGAGTCATTCTCTCTACACTATCGCTATTACAATCAACACTGCTCTTCTGAACTCTCCCGTTGCATATCTCCTCCATTGAGAATGGTTCTATGCAGTCTCGTCCTTTCTATGTCCAACTCTCTGACCTCAGACTTAACCGCTGTGCTCAATCTTTCACGTATTTTATTAATAAAATCTAGAAACACACTCTCTTTATAAATTTTTCTAACTTCCTTTGGTATGCACGAATTCAATGGTGGTGATCGCCGTGTATTGGTGAATGTCGGCCTATAATTTAATTTGACTAAGATTACGATATTTTTCAACTGTGGTGGAAATTAGCAGGCCTCTTGCATTTTCCCGCCGCCAGTGGAGATAATATATATATATATATATATATATATATATATATATATATATATATATATATATATATATATATATATATATATATATATATATATATATATATATATATATATATATATATATATATATATATATATATATCAGAGAGAGAGAGAGAGAGAGAGAGAGAGAGAGAGAGAGAGAGAGAGAGAGAGAGAGAGAGAGAGAGTTCTGAATACGTTTTCTGAATTCAGATTGTTCAAGGAATTTTTTTTGTTTTCTATGTAATTGTTTTTATGTTTTTCCGAAAGACTTTCACAATTTAAAAGAAAAAGATGCGAAAAAAAAATCTTTTATTGAAACGTTTAAGAAGTATCTGAGCATTCCTCTGACAATTTGTTCTTACTGTGAAGAATTAAGAATTAAATAACTGTAAAATAGATCAATCTTATATTCAAAAATACAACAAAGAAATCCAAATACTAATTTTAATCTTATTTTAAAGGTCACTTTTAAATGATTTTGCTTTGTGGGTATTAGTTTGATTATTATATTGTTAATATGTTTTCTGTAAAATGAAGTATAGGGAGATTAAAATGT
>SEYY01023696.1:67500-82500 GCA_009176605.1 Armadillidium nasatum
GAAAGCGATGAAACATCTAAAGAAAGAAATTCTTTGGAAACTGAGAATAGTGTTGAAGTAAACTCCGAAGAAATAATAGAAGATAATGCATTTTCTCTTAACATTAAAGAATCTAGTCCAGATCATAAAAGTCCTACCCATTCAACATTGGTATCGTCTAATATTCAGTCTGAAAGCGATGAAACATCTAAAGAAAGAAATTCTTTAGAAACTGAGAATAGCGATGAGGAAGGTTTCTTACCGAAAAGTTTTATTGATGGTGTGAACGCAATAAGAGAATTGCTTGAAAGATTGGAAAAACTCGCTACTGCTTTTATTTCTAAGAAAAGTAGAGATAGAACAGAAGACGAAGAAATAGATAACCTTCCTTTAGACTCCAAAGAATCAGTTGAAGTAGCCTCTTTTGATAAATATGTAAAGGAATTCGAAGGCTTAAAGGAACAAGATTTAAGTCAGGAAATAATTAGTAAAGAATTAGATTCAACTGAAGATTCAAAGGAACAAATTTTAAGTAAGGAAATAATTAGTAAAGAACTTGATTTAACTTTAGAATCAAAGGAACAAGTTTTAAGTACGGAAACAATTAGTAAAGAATTAGTTTCAACTGAAGAATCTAAGGAAGAAGTTTTAAGTAAGGAAACAATTAGTAAAGAATTAGATTCAACTGAAGAGAAACCTAAACCTTCGCTGCCTAATCCTTCATCAAATAATAAAATAAAGGTCTTTCGTTCGTTTCAGCATAGCATAGATTTTGATTCTAAAGGAAAAGATAATCATAGCAACCAAAGAGACAAAGATTTCTCTGATGAAGAAAGTAGTGAGAAATCTAAGTTGGTTGAACTTTTAAATGATAAAGAAAGTGCCTCTTTGCACAGTATTGAAGTTTTTGTAGATGCTGAAAGTGAAAATAGCCAAGAAACCAGTACAAACAAAAGTCCAGAATTGCATATATTCCAGAGCAGTTCAGAAGAAAAAGTTGAGATAATTACATCATCAAAAATTATAAAGAAACTTTTTGGAATAATTGATGATACCAATTTAGTTTTAAAGGAAGATGAAAGGTTAGGAAATAAATATCTTTTAGATTATAGTGTAGAAAATTTTTCAAATGAAGATTCAGTTGAAAAAATTTCAGCTGATGACTCATTTGAAAATATTGATTATACTCATATAAGTAAAGAAAACTCTAATGAGGATTTGAGTGTAGAGAAAAATAATCTGTCTAATATTTTCATTACAAGCAACGAAGAAATTATCATTCAAAGTTCTGATTTAAATAATCCATTTGTACAATTAGAACTGGAATTACAAACTGAAGAGAACAGTAAAGAACAAGATGAACAAATAAATGTATCTATAAGTAAGGAATTAATTTCGCAAGAAGCATTAATTTCTAAAGAAGTAACTGATAAAACTACAAAGTCTTCTGAAAGTTTTGAACTGGAATTACAAACTGAAGAGAACAGTAAAGAACAAGATGAACAAATAAATGTATCTATAAGTAAGGAATTAATTTCGCAAGAAACATTAATTTCTAAAGAAGTAACTGATAAAACTACAAAATCTTCTGAAAGTTTTGAGTTACTATTAAAAGATATAATGAATAAAGTAAAACAAAACAAAACTTCTACAACTGATTCATTTGAGAACATCAGTGGTTTTCATAATGAAGATGTTTCTCTAGAAGCTGAAAAAGAAATTGAATTTGTAGCAATTATCCCCTTTAAATCGGAATTCGAGCCAATTATTGGAGTGCAAGCTGCAAGTGAGAGTGTTAAATTTAACCACGGAGATTTGCATTCTGTAGGAAAATTACCCCACTCTGTTTAAGAGGCCCAGGAATAACTCTTAGCGAAGCTAACAAGGCTGTTGAAAGTCTTTTAACAGTTTCTCAAAGAAGAAAACTTTCCCAAAAACCTTTATCATTAGAGCCTCCACAAGCATTTGAAAATAACAGGCATTTCGGTGTTCCTTTAGAAGAGTCTAACAAAGCAACGGAACAGAATTTATTGCAGTCAAGCAGTAATTTCTTAGCTCAATATAATATCGTCGATACTTCGGGTTTGCCTCTTAATGCAAATATTTTGAAACCAGCAGGTTCTGCGAATGGTGAACAGCTGAAGTTAGATAATTTGCAAACTGAAATAGTAACTGAGAGCTTGGCTACTACAAAATTGATATCAAATAATCCGGTACAATGGGGAATTCCTTTGGAGAAAGCAAATACAGAAGTGAAGAAAAATTTTGAAACCCTTGAAAAAGAGGTTCGTTTACAAGTATCAAAAATTCCGTATTATATAAGAGGTTATGGAAAGCCATTATCAGAAGCTAATAAGGCTTTCAACGAATCCGGAATTGAGAATCGAAATAATATTCAAAAGTCAAATGTAAATTCAAATGTAGCCCCAAGCTCAGATTTACAAGTGAAAGAAGTGCATTCGCACCCTAGTTCTTTAGCTAAATCTGCGAATTCATTAAAAACACAAGGGTCAAGTTCGGAAAAGTTTTCACAATCTGGGATATCTTTAGATGCAGCAAATGCGGCAGTTAATAAACAATTTAAAAGTCTAATATTTAGAGCTCAAACTCAAAGTAAAAACTCTCAATTTCAAGTCAAAGGTTTTGGAAAAACACTAGAAGAAGCTAATACTGCCTTTAGAGCTTCACATGATACATCCTCAAAGAGTAATATTTTACCCAATCTCTCCGAAGATCCTAGAAGGAATTTTAAGGTTTTAAACAAAAGTGGAATTTCATCCATAGCCATCAATTCCGATAATTCTTCAGAATTCTTAGAAGTTGAATCATCTCCTGAAGTTGCTGACAGCCACGCTAGTTCAAATATTAAGATTCCAGTTACGTCTCAAAATAATGGAGTACCATTAAGCTCTGCAAATAAAGCAGTAGAAGAAAAGTTTGAAAGTTTGGTTAAAATTGCTCAGCATGTACCGAAAAATTCTCAATTTCATGTTAAAGGGTTTGGGAAGCCACTGATCGAGGTAAATACGGCACTCGAAAGTTCTTCTTCAGTAGTTGAAAGCAAACATTCATCGAATATTCAAGGTTCTTCTATTATTTCAGAACATGGAGTACAACTGGCTACTATTACTCCACAAGAAGAAATCGAAACAAAAATTACCAGTGCTTTAGGTCATATACCTATTAGTTCTATAAACGATGGATTATCACTAAGCTCTGCAAACGCTGCAACAGCAGAAAACTTAGAAAAATTAGCTAAAATTATTCAAGAGCAACCAAAGAATTCCCCCACCCATGTAAAAGGGTTTGGAAAATCACTGGACAGCGCAAACAGAGGACACGAAACCTCTACGCAAGTTAAAAACAAAAATTTTCCGATTATTTTAGATTCTTCCAATGATTCGGGACATGGAGTAAAATTGGTTGTCGTTAATCCACAAGAAGAGATCGAAACTGTAATAATTAGTTCCTCTACGCATCACAATAACATCACTTCAAATATTGGCTTACCACTGAACACTGCAATTTTAGCTGAAGAAAACTTCGAAAGTACTAATGAAGATCCTCAAAATAAAGCTCCAACATCCCATCATAAAACAATTGAATTTGGAAAATCACTGGATGAGGCAAATAGAGCAAATGAAGCTTCCTCTACAGTGATTGAAAGAGAAAAATTTTCGAATAGTCAAAATTTTAAAACAAACGTTCATGGAAAATCACTGGCAGATTTAAATGCAGCACTTGCAAATTCAGCTATTGAAGTTGAAAGTGCAGATTCTTCTACTCTTTTAGAACACGGAGTGCAATTAGGTACTATTTCTCCACAAGAAATAGAAACTGAAACCAGTATTTCAACATTTGAAAATTATATCACTACTTCAAATGTTGGACTGCCTCTAAACTCTGCAATTATAACTGAAGAAAATTTCGAAAGTCCTGGTCAAGATTCTCAAAATAAATCTCCGAAATCCCAAAAGCCACAGATCCTTACAGATGGAGCACAGTTAACTTCTACTGGAGTTGATGACATTGATTTAACTAATAAAGCAGATTCTTCTGTTATTTCAACACATGGAGTACAATTAGTTACTATTACTCCTCAGGAAGAAATGGAAATTACAGCCACCAATGCTGAAGCCAATATACCTTTAAGCTCTGCAACCATAACAGAAGAAAACTTCAAAAGTATTATTAACTTTCCACAAAATCAATCCCAAGATTCTCAGCTTAGTGCAAATATACCTGGAAAATCGCTAGAGGATTTAAATACAGCATTGGAAAATTTGTCTTCTGGAGTTGAAAACACAAAATTGTCACATAGTTCGGATTCTTCTGTTATTTTGACACACGGAGTTCAATTGGCTCCTGTTGCTCCAATTCAAGAAATAGAGAGTGAAACTAGTACTTCTACACCACATAACCACATCGATCCTTCAAATTCTGGCTTACCTCTAAAGTTTGTCGTTGTAGTTGAAGAAGTGTTCGAAAATTTGGGTAAAGTTGCCAATAATCATCAGACATCGCAGTTTCAATCAGATGGATTAGGAGTATCACTGAAAGATGTAAACAGCACATCAGATAATTTTGTTATAGAGACTACATCTCAAGATTTAGATTCTTCCGTTACTTCACATCATGGAGTACCTTTGACTACTGTTATTGATCAAAATGGTAATGAAAGTGAAGTTATTAGTTCTATAACCATCAATCCCATTAGTTCTGCACTTGGTGGATTACCATTAAAATCGACGAACTTATTAAATGAACACTTAAACAGTTTTGCAATTAATAATAACCAGAATCCAAGCCAAAACTCTGAACCTCTACTCAGTGAGTCTGGAAAATCTTTGGATGATGCAAATAGAAGTGTTGAAAATTCTGCAATACAGGAGTCACTCAAAGACTCATTACTTAAATCAGACTCTTTCAAAGTTTCCAATACTGGAGTTGAATTATCAATAGTTCTTTCTGAAAATAATGACACAACTCAGAATCCAATTTCAAAAGACAAATTTGAAAGTGAGATTCCATTGGAAGCTACAACTTCAGGTTTTGGATTAAATTTGGAAGAACTAGCTCTAACACTGAATAAAAATGAAGTCAACAGCTTGAAAACATTCGACGAATTGTTTCCTACAACTGTATCTCCAGAATTTATAGAAAGAGAAGTATCTTTAGAACCAACAAATTTAGCTGGGGGTGGAATTGAGTTACCTTCAAATATTCATCAAAAGGAAAAGGAAACTGAAAATCTAAGTGTTTTTATTACTGGAAGCCCTGTTATAGTAGAAGGTTTAGTGAATAGAGGAATCTCTTTAGATGCAACAAGTTCTCATGAAGAAATACCTTCGATTAATACAAATAAGAAAACTTTGAGTGAAAATGAAAACCCAGTTACAGTTTCTTCCAGTACTGGAGTTGAGTTACCTACTATTGGTACTCAAAATAAAATGCAAGTTGAAAATCTAGATGACATTATTACTGAAAGTCCTAGTTTAGTAGAAGGTTTCGCGGGAAGTGATACTCTTTTAGATGCTATAAATTCACCCGAGACAAAATCTTCAATTGGGGTCTCAAAAATTGTAAACAATGATTCTTTGACTAAATCTAAACTCTCCGGTGTTTCTCTTACAGAGGCAAATACTGCTGTTCACCAAAATTTTGAAAGTTTAAAAATAGGTGCTCAAAATATACAAAAGACTATTCCATTTCATATCAAAGGCTTCGGAAAATCCTTAAATGAGGCTAATAATGAATTATTGAGAGCTCAAGAGAAAAGTCATAGTAATTTACCCTCAACGAAACCGAATGTGTCTCAACTTTTCAGTAATGGATTTGAACTAGAGGAAATTTCTTCTATAGCAGAGTCACCGGAAAATGAAGCTAGTGCCTTCTCATATCGAAACATACAATTTCTTCAATCAAATTTCCAGAAACTGGTGTACCTCTAGACAGAAAAAGTACTAATGATAAAGTACATATTGAAAGCGTTCGTATCCACTCCGAAAGTGAAAAACACAAACTAAATAATCAAATTAAAGGGAGAGGAAAATCATTAGAATCAGCAAATAGAGCTTCACAAACTCTTCATAAACCTGGACGCAAAGTTTTAGTAAGTAAAAAAATAAAACTCCGTCCTGAATCTGGTACTGCAACGAACGTCTTGAATAATTCATCATCAGATCAGTCGTCTAAAATTGGAGTGCCATTGTTTGAGGCAAACTCAGCAGTTGAAGAAATATATGAAAGTTTATTAAAAATGGTGCAAAATCACCAAAGAAATTCACAGTACCAAGTTAAAGGATTTGGAAAATCACTTGAAAATGCTAACAGAGAAACTGAAGAAACAATAAAGAAGCTTTCGAGCAGCATCTCTCTTCAAAATTCAGATTCTTTTTCCACACTAGATGATAAAATACAACATGAAATAGTACCTCAATTTACACATCAATCCCTTCCTGTTTCAAAAACAGCTGACCATGAAGCAAATAAAAATGGTTCTCCATTAAAAAACCCACAATCGCATACATTAGGAATACATAAAATACATTCTGAAAGATTAGAACTAAAATCTTCAGAGGAGGAGAGTTCTAATGAGGAAGATAGGCATGGCTTGAAGTTTAAGGAAACTAAAAAAAAATTACATAAAGTTAATAGATTTAATATTGACGACGATATATACGATGACGTGTACGATATTATAGAGGAACTATTGGAAGAGCAAGAGGAAATCCATTCCAAAGAGCTATCCAAAGAAAGTGTTAATGATACACTTGAGGAATTTCATTCCAAAGAATTTGATTCAGTTGAAGTAGAAAGAATTACACCTCCACAATTTGAAAAAGCTATAGTTACACTTAAAACAGATGTTTCATCAGCTAAAGTATTAGAAAATTCCTCTGAGGAAGATATACCTTCGTTAGAAATAATTTCTAAAGAAATTGGGGACAAAACTGTGCTCAGTTTAGATTATGATAGCAAGTCAGTCGAGGAAACTGAACTACAGTCTAAAGAAGATCAGCTAGTTAAATTACAAGACACAATATCTGGAGGAGATACGTCTCATGTAAAGAAACAATTAATTCTGTTATTAAATAAGGAAATATCATCAACTGAAGATCTTAAAATTTCAGCAGAAATATCATTAGAAAATGAATCAAAAGAAAAGGAAAGCATAATAGATAATAACAGCAAATCTACTGAGGAAATAGACCTGGAATCAATTGAAAAAGACATACCATCAATTGAAGATTTTATGATCTCAAATGAGGAAAAAGAAATACCTTCTTTTGAAGATATATCCATCGAGATTTTGAATAATAATTTAACCATCGTTGATTCTGATAGCAAATCGATTGAAAATCACGAATCAAAAGAGCAGGACCACATTACCTTTTCTCATGAGATAATTTCTGGAAAAGAACTTTCTCATCTAAGAGAAGGATTGAGCAGTATTGAATTATTTTCAACTGAAGATTTAGAAAATTCAACAGAAAAACTTGATAAGGATTCTTTAGAAGAGACTTCATTAGAAGTTATAGGTGAACATATAATTAATTTAAAGGATGACAGTAATTCAGTTGAAGATTTTAATCAGGGGTCTACTCAACAACTTGGGGTAACAGCATCACAAGATATATCTTCTAGAGAGAAGTTAAGGAAAGAATTATTAATTAACTTTGAAAAGGAAATATCCACTGAAGATTTTGTAAATTCATCTGAAACTTTAGAGGTTCACTCTGTAGAAATCATTTCAAAGGAGGTTGTGGACAGTTTCGAGCATGATAGCAAATCAATCGAAGATATTCTGGAAACTAAAGATCAAAGTTTAACAGTTTCTTTACATGGTAACTTTGAAAAGGAAATATCCACTGAAGATTTTGGAAATTCATCTGAAACTTCAGAGGTTCACTCTGTAGAAATCGTTTCAAAGGAGGTTGTGGACAGTATCGAGCATGATAGCAAATCAGTCGAAGATATTCTGGAAACTAATGATCAAAGTTTGACAGTTTCTTTACAAGGTAACTTTGAAAAGGAAATATCCACTGAAGATTTTGGAAATTCATCTGAAACTTTAGAGGTTCACTCAGTAGAAACCGTTTCAAAGGAGGTTGTGGACAGTTTCGAGCATGATAGCAAATCAGTCGAAGATATTTTGGAAACTAAAGATCAAAGTTTAACAGTTTCTTTACAAGGTAACTTTGAAAAGGAAATATCCACTGAAGATTTTGGAAATTCATCTGAAACTTTAGAGGTTCACTCAGTAGAAACCATTTCAAAGGAGGTTGTGGACAGTTTCGAGCAAGATACCAAATCAATCGAAGATATTCTGGAAACTAAAGATCAAAGTTTAACAGTTTCTTTACAAGGTAACTTTGAAAAGGAAATATCCACTGAAGATTTTGGAAATTCATCTGAAACTTTAGAGGTTCATTCAGAAGAAATCGTTTCAAAGGAGGTTGTGGACAGTTTCGAGCATGATAGCAAATCAGTCGAAGATATTTTGGAAACTAAAGACCAAAGTTTGACAGTTTCTTTACAAGGTGTACTCCCTGAGAGCAGTACCTCTCAACCGAAGAAAAATTTAGTCACCATTATACAGATGAAAGCTTTATCTGCTGAAGATTTCGAAGATTCTTCTGAAAAAATATTGTCGATAGAAAGAGTTTCAAAAGAAACTTTAGATGAAAATGTAAGCACATTTGATTTTAATAGTAAGTCAACTGAAGATGCAGATTTAGATTCAAAAGAGAAAGACCTGGCTATCATTTTACATGATATATCTTCCAGCTCAGCTCCACAAGTAAAGGGAGAAATAACAGCTGATCATCAAAAGAAGGTTTTATCATCTAAAGGTCTAGATATATCTTCTGAAAGACTAGAAAAGTCTTCGTTAGAAATTTTAAAGGGTGTTTTAGCTGAAAATGAAAAACTTCTAAACTTGGATAATGAGTCAGTTGAAGACATAGATCTTGAATCTAAAGAAGATGAAATTATTGCTTCACAACATAATCAGGAAAATCACCCTCAAGGAGGAAAAGAACTAAGCAGTATACCTCAAAAAGAACAACTGTCAATCGAAGACCTTTTAACTTCATCGGAAAAAGTAGAGGTCCATTCGTTAGAAAATATTTCAAAAGAAGAGAAACATACATCAACTGAAAAAGATGATGTAGAATCGAAAGAGCAAGATGTTTCTACTGAAAATATCTCTCACGAAAAGAAAGAAAAAACTAATCTACAAAACCTTTCTTGAAGGATTAGAACTTTCTATAAAAGATAAATCAGGCGAGGACGGAATACATTCTATTGAAACTGATCTAAAAGAAAATAAAAATAGTACCTCTGATGAAAAGATTGACACTTCTGCTGAAAGCGCAATTTCAAATGAAGATGCAGATGATGATGACACGTTAGAAGACAAAAATATAGATCATTTGAAGAAACTATTTTTATCCTGAGAGAGGATATGTTTTCGAATACACAAGTGATGATGGGACTCGAAGAAAAGAATTAGCGAAGAAAGCAGAAGATACAGGACTTATAGAAAAGGAAGGAGAAGTTTCGTAAGTATTATTATTATTAATATTATTATTGATATTATTATTATTATTATTATTATTATTATTATTATTATTATTATTATTATTATTATTATTATTATTATTATTATTATTATTATTATTATTATTATTATTATTATTATTATTATTATTATTATTATTATTATTATTATTATTATTATTATTATTATTATTATTATTATTATTATTATTATTATTATTATTATTATTATTATTACAATTATTATAGTTATAATTATTATAATTAGTATTATTATTATTATTATATATTATTATTATTATTATTATTATTATTATTATTATTATTATTATTATTATTATATATTATGATTATAATTATTATTATTTTAAAAAAAAAATTTTTTTTTATTTTTTTTTTTTTTAAATAATTATTATTTTCATTTTTATTGTTAATAATTAATTATTATTGATTATTATTATTATTATTATTATTATTATTATTATTATTATTATTATTATTATTATTATTATTATTATTATTATTAATATTACTGTATGAGAGCAAAATGAAGTTATGAATTAAGGAAAGAGGCAATTTTCTGGTTTAGTGGATTCAACGTGATTTGAAATCAAGTGTTTTTTTTTTTTTTTTATTTTAATCTTTTAATTTTTAATTTAATTTTCTTTTTTCTTTAACATATTCAAATAAGAAAGATAGAAAAAACAAACTGAAAATTTATTGTTAAAAAATTATTAGGAAAAACGGAGATTGTGTAAAATATAAAAGTTGTTATCGCAAGTAATGTTTTCAGTATAATACTAGAAATGCGAAAAAGTTTTGCAAAACCAAGTAAAGATGTAAAATATCAATATTATTATTGTTTCACTATTATTATTATTATTATTATTATTATTATTATTATTATTATTATTATTAGTAGTAGTAGTAGTAGTAGTAGTAGTAGTAGTAGTAGTACTTTTATCATATTATTATTATTATTGTTATTATTATTATTATTACTATAATTACTACTAATTTTTAATATAACTTCCAGATTTACCTTCCCTACTGGCGAGGATTACAAACTAACTTACACAGCTGGTAAAGAAGGATATAAACCCTCCTCCAGCTGGCTTCCAGTTGCACCTGTATTCCCGCACCCAATTCCTGCCTTTGTGCTGAGACAAATCGAAGAAGCGAGAAGAAAAGCCGAAGAAAATGGGTCTAGTGAAGAGAGAAGTCAACAGGCTTTACGAAAAGCTTTTAATTTATCATGAACATAGAGAAAAATAGAAAAAAATAATATATTATTTATTGTCAAATAATTTGTTCCTTATATATATATATATATATATATATATATATATATATATATATATATATATATATATATATATATATATATATATATATATATATATATATATATATATATATATATATATATATATATATATATATATTATATATATGTGTTATTTATTTTAAGCTTTATGTTATTTATTATTTGCTAAAATACCTTATATATATATATATATATATATATATATATATATATATATATATATATATATATATATATATATATATATATATATATATATATATATATATATATATATATATATATATATATATATATATATATATATATATATATATATATATATATATATATATATATATATATATATATATATATATATATATATATATATATTATTATATATATAAAAATAAAATTTTTTTTTTTATTTATTTATTTATTTTGCTAAAAAAAGACTTTAATTTGTTCAAGTATTTAACTTACAGCTTGTCTTTCTCATAAAACATATATTATGTTTTAAAATTACATTAAAGGGGTTTTTATTTTCCTGGTAACCATATATATATATATATATATATATATATATATATATATATATATATATATATATATATATATATATATATATATATATACTATACTTGATGATCTTCAAAATAAAGGTGATGAAAATTTCTGCGAAGGAAACCGTCATCTGATAGAGCTTTAAACATAGCCTTGGAAATAAATGTTTAGCGTCAAAATATATTTAAATTCATAAATATTGAGAATAAAGTGATAACGTTGTAATAGTTGAGAGATACAATGATTTTATGGTTAGGTTAATTATAAATGATGAAATATACTGCAGTTTACTTCTGAATATATATATATATATATATATATATATATATATATATATATATATATATATATATATATATATATATATATATATATATATATATATATATATATATATATATATATATATATATATATATATGACAAAATCTTTTCCTCTCTTTTATATTTTTGCATGGTATTAATACAGTATTTGTCATGATCTTTCATTAAGCCTTCAGATGGGCCTTCAAAACAATTTCGCATAGGCACAAGTTGCTTGCTCTGAACAGTAGTGTTGTTCGTTTTTGTTCGGACCATGTCAAATCATATCCTGCTTTCTGTTTTAGTTCTTATTTAGGTTTTTTCTTCCAGATGTGTAGTCCATAGCTATTCATCACATCATCTCTTTTAGTTTCAGTGATTATCTCCAATTTGTTTCTAATAGTTTAATTGTTACGGTAGTCTTTTTTTTGTGTTTACGAGAGACATCCCCTTTGAACTCACACGTCAAATCTATCCTTCTTAAGTGAAGCTTAAATGACTAGTCTTTAAACATTGTCTCATCTTTCTCCGTTCAACTCTGTGGTTCCATATCGAATTGATAAACGAATTCTTTTACGAACAAATTTATTTTTAAGTTTAGAAAACTCTACCTTCTTCTATCTCCAGTATTTTTATTTGCATCCTTTTTTAAAATTAGATGTATTAAGTTATATCTGAGAAATAATGACCTTTTTTACTTTAGAACTCAGTTTGGATTTTCTTTGTTTCTGTGGCTGGTTTAACGCTAGCATTTGATTTTTTTACCACTAGAGGTATTATACATATATATATATATATATATATATATATATATATATATATATATATATATATATATATATATATATATATATATATATATATATATATATATATATATATATATATATATATATATATATATATACACAAGCGTACATTCTAATTTACATAACAAATCTTCGAATCTCTAGTCCTAGCCTTAACTTTATTTTGTTCACATTTATAATAACCATAATCATTTTGGTAATCTCGTATTACTAATTTTATTTTGGAGTATTGTGATTTATTTCCAATCCTATCTGCAGGTAAATTAAATGCAAATATCTTAAAATATTCCTATCATTTAATTTAAACTATAAAATATAAAGCATTCTCTAATCTTTCCGTTCCTGTAAAATTGCCTATTTATGACGATTGCAAATTTCCATCGTCTCCATCTACATTCCGCTTAATCATCACGCAGCTGATGATTACCTTATTGATATTATCCTGTGACAGTTAATTTATCTCTCTGCTCGACTTAATTATAGTTCTTTAGACAAATTGTAATTTCCGAAACATTTTTTTAACTGCTTGTTTTATTTATTTATTTACTTAGATAGAAGAAGTAAGACAGGTTTTGAATTAGATATTTCGAAAATATAATAATTCTGTGTTGAAATACGAAAGAGATTGGATGTCAGCTGCTCTTAGCATTTGTTATTTCTTGCTTTTCAATATGAAAAGAGTAATTAAACGTGAAAACATTGGCGTGGGAGTTTATAAATGATGAAATAACATATTGGGAGTAGTTAATGGGAAACCTTTTAAGGAAAACTAATAATTATCTTCTCGATTCAAAAACAATATACAAAAATGGCAGTTAATGAGGGATCATTAAATAACAAAGTTTATTTTAAATAAAGAAATTCATATCAATTTTACAACTGTTGCGCCTATGAAAGATTTTTAAAGAAATATTGTGACTACCTATAACATCTGACAGTAAGGAAATCGGAGGTAAGTTACAGAGAGAGAGAGAGAACAGATGGAAGTTTGAAAATCAAAGCTTTGCGCCGGACTATCCACAACTATCGATATTTATGACCCAATAAAAAAATTCTCTTATTTCCGAATCATGGAGAACCAGAAGACAATTCAAAAAGATTATTAATGGAGATTGCAGACCATGCAGACTACAAAAGTTAAAATTTCCTTATAGTAAAATGTTTGCAAATTATCCTATTTTTTTTTGTGGGTAAGGAAATTTTGATGAGAAAGGACGATGGTTAGTGCGTTGTCAGAGGTTCATTTTTGGCTCACTGCTGGATGAAGGAGTGTACATTTCTAGCAAGGATGAAAGATAGAAGAGATAAGGCAGGGACGAAATAATTTAGCAGAAATGTGTGCAAGAGAGGAGGAAATGTTTTTGAGTACCTTCAGGAAAGATCGTTTTAAGGTTGTGAAACTTTTTCCTATTAAGTTTTTAAAGATTAGAAGATTAAAACAAGAAATTTTGATGTTAGTCATAATTTTTAAGTCAAATAAATTACCAATTATAACTGTCATAAACAAGAGTAAAAAGAAAATAATAAAAATAAAAATAAATAAATAAAATAAAATAAAAAATAAATAAATGAATCAAAATAATTGAAAAATACATTTAATTTCATGCTCGAGTTTTTATCATTATTATTATTATTTTTTTAGATTTTCTATATTTTTTCAAAAAAAAAAAAAAAAAAAAAAAAAAAACTTTTAATTATGGTATTTTAAAATACCAGGACTCTCTCCTCTCTTCCTTCTTCTTTTAAACATACCCATGCATGAATTTAATCTTTATACGTAATCCCATGCTTATGTACTTTAAAATATAAAAATAAATATTTATGTAACATAAATAGTATATTTTACAAAAAATTTAAAATTCTTCTAAAATATATAAAGGAAACATTCACAAAACTATTATATACTTATTTTATTTATACATTTAAGGAAAAAAAAAAAAAACTATTTATACTACTCTATGAAGGCTGTCAAATTATTATGTATGTATCCATGGTGTTTTCGAACTCTACATCTGTCATAGACAGTTTACACTCATCTACATCAAGAAATATTGTTCCATTTTAACATCAAATTTAAAAAAAAAAAAATTTTCACAAAAGAAAATGCCCAGTATTATCCTTTACTATTCTAGAGCATATCCTTATAAAATCAAGAAATAAATGAAACCGTATATGCTGTTAGTATGTTGTAGTTATATAAGTATTTTCTAATTTAAGTATTTTCTAATTCTCTTATTTCCGAATCATGATAACCAGAAGTCAATGCAGAAAGATTGTTAATGAAGAATATTTAGACCACTCAGCATAATAAGGCACAATAATACCAAAGAATACCAAATTATAATCTTAGTACCAGACAAGTAATACAAAACTATATCTAGCCGGTCAAAAATCTACAACTATTCTCACCGACAATTCCATGCAGACTACAAAAGTTTAACTCCATACTCCATAATATCTCCATAGCTCTGG
>SEYY01023696.1:87500-92500 GCA_009176605.1 Armadillidium nasatum
AATCTCTTCGGAGGAATTTGACGAGAATTCGACAACTTCATTCTGATAAATAAGCTCGATCCTTTTAGGATAAATGTGGTTTTATTAGAATGTTTTCTAATTGGTTCAGGAGACTTATTTGATGGAGTTCGTTTTCCTTCTCTTTCGTCTCTTCTTCTGAATGGTTGTAATTAGACATCTTAAGTACTTATCTCTGTTGGAATTCTGGATCTCAATTTAGATGGTCGAATGTCTTTCTGAAACCTTGATGAAATGGATATTTACCTCCACCATATAGTTAGAGGTTACTCTCGCCATATAGCTGAGAGCTCCATTTTAGTTGTTCTTCTCATTGGTTTCTCTTGAATATCTTGGTGAATCATCTGTTAAGTTAGTGGAAGATATTGTCGATTATCCCTCGTAGATTCTCTCATCGATAGCCATAAACTTTTTTTTTTTTTTCGATAATTGATTCCTTTCATTAATTGATTCTTCGTAGATTTTGTTCTTCCTTTTTTAAGTTTCAATCTTAACTCATTGTCGAAATATGAAAATTAATTTATTAACAAAAGAAGTATAAAATTTAAAAGTGAAGAATCACTTTTTCGGTACATTTTTAAGAGAAGAATAAAAAGCAGTTATTTATTAAAACTGAACTTTTACATATATATATATATATATATATATATATATATATATATATATATATATATATATATATATATATATATATATATATATATATATATATATATATATATATATATATATATATATATATATATATATATATATATATATATATATATATATTATAATAATATACGTAAAAATACAAAAAAATATATTGTTTATTGCAAAGATAGGACAAACAAAATATTTTAAAATTTTAAGAAGTTGCTTTTGAAAATTATAGAAAAATAATATATATATAATATATATATATATATATATATATATATATATATATATATATATATATATATATATATATATATATATATATATATATATATATATATATATATATATATATATATATATATATATATATATATATATATATATATATGCCAGACTGTATATTAGCATCATCCATAACTCAAAAACTACTAATCCTACGTTAAAAAGGATTATATTTTTGAAATCCTTGTCGAATTTTAGGTAAGAAAAATTTGGAAATAAAAAATAAATTCTTATAAAAATTTTTTTTACATAAATAAATTTTACTTTTTTACAAGCCGCGCAAGAATCTTTCGTCTGGCAATGTAATTTTTAAATTTTTTTTTTAGACATTTGAAAACATAGGAAATACCCTAAATCGTCTACAGGAAAAGTAGTCGACAATATCATCATCACTCACGGGTCGGGGGGTACAGGGGGCAGAGCCCCCCGTAGACAAATGTTCTCTTTTTTAAATATTTAAGTGGTACATTTAACGACAACCTTACCGAATCATTTCAAAGCACGCACTGCCATCAAATTTTTCAGTTGCAACATTTTCATTTTCTAAGTTGTCGTTCATTTTTATAAAAATATATATATATTTTTTTATAAACTTTTTTTAATATTTTTTTTTATAGTTTTCTTACTGCAAATTACCCAAGGATTTCAAAACTATAATCCTTTTTAATGTAAGGTTAGTAGTTTTTGAGTTATGGATGGATGCTAATGTACAGTCTGACCATATATATATATATATATATATATATATATATATATATATATATATATATATATATATATATATATATATATATATATATATATATATATATATATATATATATATATATATATATATATATATATATATATATATATATATAATAAGTTTTATTAACTTTTGTCTTTTATCTACGGTATTAATGCAATTGTCTTGTTTTACTTCAAACATATTGAAAGCTTTCGATAGAGTCTGACCCCTTTTTTATTATTACTGTTGATATTATTATTATATTATTATTATTATATTATTATTATTATTATTATATTATTATTATTATTATTATTATTATCATTATTATTCCCCTTTTATTAAGATATTATTATTATATTATTATCATTATCATATTATCATTATTATCATTATTATTATTATTATTATTATTATTATTATTATTATTATTATTATTATTATTATTATTCATTTAATGAATTATTTTATTCTGCACTTGAAATTATGTATTGTTATCTTAAATTTGTTTTTTAGCTCATTGTGGGTCAAAGTAAAAGTTTTGTACAATAAATTACGAAGATTGATGTTAAATAATATTATTCTACTCCTTTTTTCATAAAGATAAAGTTTCCTTAGGAACAAGTCAACAGCTAATATATATATATATATATATACAATATATATATATATATATATATTATATATATATATATATATATATATATATATATATATATATATATATATATATATATATATATATATATATATATAGATTGACAAAAATAATATGATCACCTGACATACACAGAAGATTTATTTTCTAATAAGGTCTTCGCCCACATTTTGTGTTTAGAAAAGCTGTAATTCTTTGCGGAATAGTTCCATAAAGTTTTTCAATAATTTTCAACTGAATGTTGTCCCATTCCTGTATCAAAACATCCGTCAAATATTTCAGCGATGTTGGACGAGGAAATCTACATCTCACTCTTTGCTCTGAAAATTCAAATAACGGTTCAATTAAATTGTGGTTTGGCAATTGTGCTGGTCTGGGAAGATATTTTATAATATTCCTGTGCTCTTCAAGCTAAGATTGAACCGTTTTGGCACCGAGTATCGAGAGTATTATATACTGAAAACTGGCAGTGTTTAGCAAAAACATGCTAATCGTAGTAAGAACTTCTTCGCTGAAGATGTCGAGATATTCATTTGTAGTCATGCGGCCATTGATGGTGGAGGACAAACTGAATAACATCAAATGACCTTCGATATTATAACAAAACCCCTCCATGCTTGATTGTCGGAAATCAAGCAGTCCGGATCGTAGGTTTCTTTTGGTGTTCTGCAAACATAAACATAGGTATTTCGTTGGGAACAAAGTAAACAATGATTCATCGAGTCATACCACATTCTTCCAATCCTCAGTTGTCCAATGTTTTATGATCGTGGCAGCACTTCTGCCTTAGCTTAGCGTTGGCTTTGGTATGTAAAGGAGTTCAAAATTGCAGTCCTTCCTAAATGTTAAGTTTGTAAAGATTTCGACGCATTGTTCTTATCGAAACAGTACTGATCTGGGGGTATAGAGTATTGGTGCCACTGTTGCAGCGGTAGTCTCATGCTGCTTGACTACAATAATTTTTAATGTTCGACGGTCCATTTCTGTCAACTTTGACTTGCACCCATTATTTCTCTTGACCGATGACGTTATACGATTTTTTGTGTTAGTTGTTAACGCCAACGTTGATACTGCCTCTCGTGACACGTTAAACACTTCACCTGCTTTCGTCACAGAAGTTCCAACTAACCGATCACCAACGATTTTCCCTCTTTCCAAGAGTGACAAGTCACATTTTTCACTATCTGTTTTTTTTGAAGCGTCCCACAACAATTTCTGTACTACACTAAAATATAACCTAGAAAGCTTAACAATTAAACTGCATAATAAATATGCGTTACACAATACATACCTAAGCAATATTCCAACATGAAAAATGTGTAATATTTGGTAAGGCGATCGTATAATTGTCTTTCTTCTGTATGCAGTATATATATATATATATATATATATATATATATTATATATATATATATATATATATATATATATATATATATATATATATATATATATATATATATATATATATATGTATTAAATTATTCTTAACGTAAAGTAAGTTTAAAATATTCATAATTCTCTAATTCGTTTTGGAAATGTGTAAATTTGTTCGGAGTCATTTCAAAATCACTTAAAGTTTAATTTTTGCCCAAAATTGCTTTGAGAAAGAGATGCATGGAATGGAGACTTTAAAAAAGACACCTTGTACGTCATATTGAATATAACTCGTGATCGCGGAGTGGTATTTGAATTAGCGTATCAAACTGTGCGAAATAGTTTTTTTTTCTCTCTGGATTTTTCATTGCATAAAGACGTGGTAATTTTGCTCTGTGATAGTGACTATTTTAGATCGTATCTCTAATTGCTGGAAAATCTAAAATTTGATTTTGAAAACTTCGTTAATTTGACTTTTTATTTAATCGATTTAACTTCGTTAAACATTTTGAACATTAGAACCTAAATTCGATTTTGATAAAACTTAAAGATAAGCGTTAGTTTTGTAATTTGCGAGAGGTGAAATTTTATCTTAAAATATCGTCCGGACGAATATTGAGATATTGTGGAACCAATTGCAATGCATTATTAATAGCTGTCTGTTTTACAGCTAACTACCTAACTCAGAAGCTTTGAGGAGAAATACATTTCGACTCACATACTGAAGAAGCAAAAACTTTTTCAAAGAAAGAAACCACAGGTTGACCAAACATCTAATATAAGGTTTGTTTCTAATTTATGTATTTCTTTTTTCAAAGCTTTTGGGCAGATTTGCTTCTGAGAATTTGTGTAATTATCACATAACACTTTTATGTGAAACGCAAATTTTATCGTAAAATTGCTATATTGGAAAGTGCTAGCTATTTCTCCTACGCCTTAAATCGTATAACATCTTACGCATTTCCAATAATATATATATATATATATATATATATATATATATATATATATATATATATATATAATATATATATATATATATATATATAAATATATATATATATAATATATATTATATATATATATATATAATATATATATATATATAATATATATATATATATATATATATATATATATATATATATATATATATATATATATATATATATATATATATATATATATATATATATATATATATATCAAATATATACACCTTATTTGGTAAATATTTTATCCAGGTATTTTGTTGTTATTGCAAAGGGTGCAGAAAGAATAAATATTGCT
>SEYY01023696.1:95000-100753 GCA_009176605.1 Armadillidium nasatum
TATATATATATATATATATATATATATATATTATATATATATATATATATATATATATATATATATATATCAGATCCAAGTAAGGCTCTAGGGCCTGTCAGTGGGGCCAGCACTCGTCTCTATCTAGATCTGTCGCAAATAATTCCATCTGCCACCAACTGTTCCATCATAGGCAGCTGATGCGCCTCAGTGAATCCCGAACTGACTCCATTCATCTCTCATTTGTCTCCCTCTCGGTCTTCTTAATCTTGGACCTGCACTCAGTTCTCTCTCCCCTCCTGCATCCTCCACACGTGTCCCAACCATCTCAGTCTTGCTACATCTATCTTTTGATTATTTGGTTCAACCCCTATACTTTATCTAATTCTTTCGCTTCTTATCTCTCCTTCCTGTTCTTCCCACCATCAAACGCAACACCTCATCTCTGTTGCTTGAATCTGCTTTCTTCTCTTGTTGTCGCACTCCAAGTCTCCGTTCCATATTACAAAATTGAGGTTAGAGTACTTTCAAAAAATTACTTTCTTTACTCCTATATCCATTCTTTTGTCTGCCAAGACTGGGTACAGCGCTCACACCATTCTTCCGTTTTCTCCATCCAGTTGGTGATTTCCAGCATATTACTTCATTCCAATACTTTCTCCTCCCCAATATTCACATCTCCTACCACAATCACCTCCTCGCATGCACCTTCAGCACAAGCCCTCTTCCTCTTCCTCCCTTCTAATTATTAACAGTTCTGTCTTTTCAAATTCACGATCAATCCACCTCTTGGCTTTTCAGCAAAACTTGTTACACATCTCTTAAACTTCTCTCTCTCTCTCTCTCCTCTCTCTCTCTCTCTCATAATATATATTATATATATAATATAAAAATATATATATATATATAATATATATATAAATAAATATATAATATATATATATATATATCCTCTGGTGGGTAAAGACCAGAAAACTACTAATTTCCACGAGAGTTGGGTCCATATCAGAACCTAATCGTTAAAATAAAAAAGAGAGTGTGTTCCAGACTTTACAGTTTTTGTATATAAGATTAGCATAGCGGTTAAGCTAGGATAGAGAGTTAACAGAGAAGGAAAAGACTATGTAGAATATCGTGTTACACCAACGTGTTCTCATGGAGAAAAGACGGGATAGTTCAGAAAGCAGTGTATACTGCGATTGTATATAGTGAGTTACGCAGCAGTTCTACGGGCAGAAAGAGACTGGAGAGAATTAGTGTGAAAGGAAGAGTTCTTAAGGCGAAAAGCCAGACTCACCTTGTCAAGGAGAGTTATGATGGACTACTCCGGATGTGAGCCTATTCCATATAGTGGAGAACAACACACCCCTAAAAGATAAACAACTGGTTGACGAAAAAAAATCACGAATCCAACAGAATCTAACCTCTTAGAAGCTTGAAAGAGAAGTAATGTGATCCTCCAAGAAGACCACTAGATTATTAAGGACAGATGAAGGCTTTAGTTGCGTGTTTTCGAAGCTGTTATAGTTTGTAGAAGATATCTCGAGTAGAGATATGGAGGAATTGAGTTTTTGAGCATGAAAAACTCTGCCCCTCTTCAATCTTCCTCAGATATTCCAATAACCTTTCTTGTCAAATAACTGTGCTGGGAGGGCCCTTTCAAACTGAAAGGAGTAATGATTGGTGGAGATCATCACATAGGAGGAAGATGTGAAGTAATGGAGAGAAGATTATTTATGAAAAGTTAAAAAGTTTTGGGGATTGGACAGAAAAGAGGAACACCACTATTAGCGATTTAAAGTATGAACGGTGCCGTCTACAACAGCAGCTATAGATCGATCAGAAAGAAATCAAAGAGAAGGATAAATTCTGAAAAGGGAAGTTTAGAAATCAAAGATTTGTACCAGTCCCATCGAAGGCTTTCGAAATATCCAGCGCGATAGCAAAAGATTCACCGAATGCCGTAGAGTGGAAGACCAGAGTCAGAGAGAATAGAAAGAGATCACCAGTACAGCGTTTCTTATGGAAGTCATACTAGCGATAAAGATAAGATTTGAAGAATTGAGATGCTCCAATTGAGATTTAAAATTTAAAAAAACGCCGCTCCTCGAAGCATCTCTGATGCTTTATTTTAACCTTTTTTTTTTTTTTTTTTTTTTTTTTACAAGGTATTTGACGAGTAAGCGCTTGTAAATTTGGACATGAGAAGGAAAGTAGGGGGAAGGAGAAGTGTGAGCATAGTACCTTGGTTGCCATCTTAATATGTTACTAACGGATTAATCAAGGATTAAAATAAAAATAAAATATTTAAGAAAACAAACTAAATGTTAAGAAGTAAATGGCGTGGAAATAAATTGAAAAACAATTTTTTGCATTTAAAAAATAAACTTTTAGTGGAAAACAACATATAATGTTCGGGAAACAAAATTATCGTGAAACGGCGTTTTAAAATATTACGTAATATTAATAAAAAAATTACATTATTTAAGCCAAGGGACGAAAAAAATCTGGCATCGGTATCGGCCATTTTTATACTGATACTACCTGAGCGTTCGATACCGATACCAAAAAATGTGCCGATACTGCCGATACCGATACTTCACTCCAATCCTAATATATATATATATATATATATATAATATATATTATATATTATATATATATTATATATATTAACTATATATATATATATATATATATATATATATATATTATTTGTAAAGATTTTGCAGGCATAAAAATATAAAGAATGATTTTTAATACATTTTTAAAGTTATATTATGTCACTTCGTAAATACGTAACTATTTACCGCTTAATAACATAGTGTGATTTTGAACGCCAATTTTAATAGAGCTTTCGTCAACTAAATTTGCAGAAATATTAGACTTTCACATCCTATTCTTTTATAATAGACCTTCAAGTAAAACAAGTTTCTTCAATATTTACAATTATTTCAGTAAACTTTTCTGCAACACTCTACATTTATTTTTAGAATCTCTCCCGTTTGTCTCTTTAAATCTTTCATCATTTTCCTCGGCTTATTTATTTTTCTCTTCATATTTTAAAACCTTTAATTTTTAAATCTCTTCTCAATATTTCTTAATGAATATACTGGAAATTCATTTCGGGAGAGATGAATAAAGATACTGAAATTTTCCCTCGAGACTTTTTAATATAAAATGTTAATCGTTGATGAAAAGTGTTTTCAGAATCTCATTTTAATTAAAAGGGTTTGAAGGCCATTCATTAATGGTCTTTGATGGAAGCTTGTTAACAACAATTCACCTTTAAAAGTTAAAAAAGAAAGTTAAGTCAATTTTTATTTTATTTCTTTTAGGGGAGAAAATTGGAATAAAAGAAAATGGAAACTGAAGTTAAAGACTTAATAGAATGCTTTTATTTAATTATTACTTTTTTACAAAGGGATAAAAATAACATTATATTATATATTATATATATTATATCTAGAATAATATAATATGTAATATCTAATATATATAGATAATTATCGTAATATTATTATTATTATTATTTAGATATATATATATTCTACCAATTATCACCAGAGTTGGAAAATACCGAAAATCTAGTCGCTAATGACCGACATGTCACGATACACGACGTTTAAAAGTGTGCAAGTCAAAGGAAGTTGGGAAAGCAGATAAGGAAGCATGCTCCAGACTTTACCAGTAGAATACATGTAAGGTTGAGCATAGCTGTTAAGCCTGGGGTCGGAGAGTTGTACAGAGAAAGAATGAGGCTGTGATGAAAGTAGTATCGCACGAGTCCTTCTCAGTGGAAGAGGTATGCGATGTGAGAGTTCAGAAGAGCAGTGACCGTTGTAATGACGATAGTACAGAGAGAGTGACACAAAAATTCGACTTGCAGAAAATGATTGGAGAAAGTTAGTACTAGCAAAAGAGTTTTAAAGACGAAAAGCCATAGGCTCTACCTTTTCGAGATGAGTTGTATTTGTGGAATCACTCAAAATGTGAGGCGTACTCCATACAGGGGAGAACGATACTTCTATAAAGAGCAAGCAACTAAGATGAAGTAAAAAAAATCAGTAAGGTGCCTCTTAAAAGCTTGTTTAGAAAGAGAAGTAATGTGATCCTTTCAAGAAACATCACGAGAAAAAGAAACACCGAGAATATTAAGGACTGATGAAGGTTTGAGGCGAGTGTTTTCGAAGAAGTTTTAGTTGTGTGGAAGGTAGTGTCGAGTAGAAAGATAGAGGAATTGAGTTTTTGAGTCACTGAAAACGACCATGTTTTTTTCTCTCTGTTTAAAATACGAGAAAGGTCAGATGTCAGTTGCTCCAATGCATTTCTCCTTGCGGCAATTTACTGCTGTTGGGGGGGGGGCGTGTTTCAAAGTGAAAGTTGTAATGAAGGTGGAGTCATCAGCAAATTAGTGGATAGGCAATGAAGTATATATATATATATTTATATAATTATAATATAATAATAATAGATACATATATACATAAGAGAGATGTTATATATATATATATATATATATATATAAACATTAAGTATTATAATATAATATTATATATATTATTTATATGTATATTAATATATATATAATATATATTATATATATATATATAAAGATATAATATATATATATATATATATATATATAATTATATATATATATATAATATATATAAATAACCACACATCATCTATTATATAATATATCTATTTAATAATTATAATAATTTTGAAAAGAATAAGTTGAAAGATAAATGCTATTTCTTTATGAGAGAAATGGAAGCTCTGATAGAAGAATGATCGTGTGTAGACCAGATTAATGTAATGAAGATAAATATAGTGCAGGCATCTAAGGTGAGAATTTTAATTATAAGATGTCTTTTGCAGACTTTTAAAGGCGCATTATTATTAAAGATAGTATTCTGCAAAAGCATACGGCCTGGTAAGTGATGAAAAAATGATTATTTACTATTGTTTAACATTAAGTACAGATGGTAATCGCGTTGGGAAATTATATGTTAAATTAATCATGAAGGTGATTTAACGGAAGTTTTTGCTGGAAATGAAGGAATAAGACAGGGATTTATGTTGTCATCTCGTCATCTTCGTGATGATGATAGACAAGGTGATTTGGAGGATACCCCGAAAAAAACGAAGTAAGAGAGAGTCTGAGATGTTCTGTAAGAGCTGAATAATGCTGATGATATATATGCTTATAAGTACAAAATGAAAAACATCACGGAGATTAAAGCGAAATACAAGCAGAGAGGTAGAAAAGAGAGTTTGTAATAAGATAAGCAAGTGTAATACTACAATAATGATGATAAAGTGCAGAGACACTGTCTTTGACTGTGAAGAAAGTCAATTGCAAAAGTCTAAATAAACAGTATAGGAAGAGAAGAGAAGAGAAGAGAAGAGAAGAGAAGAAGAAGAGAGAGAGAGAGAGAGAGAGAGAGAGAGAGAGGAAATAGAATAAACAACAAGAGCATCATTTTTACAACTGAATATAATTTGGAGGTTTTTGCTGGTAAAAAAAAAAAATAAATAAATACAAAAAGAAACAATAATTTCAAATCGTTATTTAGGTAGAAAATACACTGTAGGAATATTTTAATTTTAATTTTAATTTTAATTTTAATTTCTGAAATAAATAATATTAATGCAAATTTTCCTTTTGATTACTTATAAACTATGGATTAGTTATACTAGTCATATTTGCTGTACATATGTGCAATTCGTTATTATTATTATTATTATTATTATTATTATTATTA
>SEYY01023697.1:0-12500 GCA_009176605.1 Armadillidium nasatum
TATATATATATATATATATATATATATATATATATATATATATATATATATATATATATATATATATATTATATATATATATAATAATGTAATATTTACATTTAATTATTTACAACTTTATATCTTGAAAATATGGAAGATTAATGAAAATCATATGAATTATTTTTGAGAGAAGAAACAAAGCCCAATGAATAATATATATATATATATATATATATATATTTTTTTATTATTTTTTTTTTTTTTTTTTTTTTTTTTTTTTTTTTTTTTTTTTTTTTTTTTTTTTTATTATATATATATATATATATATATATATATATTTATATATATATATATATATAAAGGGTAGTACTTAAATTATTTCTTTTTAGACATGCAGTTGCGCCAGCCATTATTTATCTCAATCTCGAAAGCGCTTTGGCCACAAGAAGGTTCGGAACCTCTCATATAAACCTTAATTAAATTCTTCTATATTTTACTATATTGTTTACAATTCAGAATTTAGGGTTAGATCTCAAAAGCATATAATTTTACATGTTAATAGCTTCGATTTTATAAAAATAACAATAATAATTTTTTAACAAATTAAATATACTTGTACCTAAGTACAATCTATTTTCCTGTACTTGTACTTAAGCACAGTGGCCTGTATTTGGATCCAAGCCTGATATATATATATATATATATATATATATATATATATATATATATATATATATATATATATATATATATATATATATATATATATATATATATATATATATATATATATATATATATATTTACTTTTTTTCCCCTTGGACCTTCCTCACTGGAAGGGCCACACTACCTTCAGGATATCCGCGACGGCCGCCGGCCGAGTCCAAAGGTCTCTCAGAGAGGTGATGTGATGGAGGGTTCTGTGTTGTGTAAGGGAGGGGCATCTCAGAAGGAGATGTTCTGTTGTGTCTGGTTCTTGCATACATCTTTGACATATTGGGGATAGTGTGTTTTGTATATTGAATCTATGTTTGTATGCTTGTAGGTTAGGGTGGTGGCCTGACCTTAATCTGGATAGGGTAATTTGGGTTTTGCGTGGTAATGTGTTTTGTGTATTTGCTATGTCAGGGGGTTTTTTCGTTGAGAAGATGATTTGGTTGGCGGGTGTTGAGATAATTTTGTGTTATGATGGTGTGTATGTGTTTGATTAGTGGTGTGTTGTTTGCAGTAGGTGGAATGGTTCTGAATATGTTACTGTAGTATAGGGCAGGGGATGATGGATGTAATTTTAGACGGTGTCTTGTGTGGTCTTGTAAGGGTATAGTGACAGGGGTGTGAAATGTCTAGGGTGTTTGTGTAGAATTGGGTTCCTATCATGTCAAGGTGAATACGGATCGGGAGTATTTTTGTTTCTTCGTGTAAATGCTGAATTGGAGTGGTTCTAGTGCAACCTGTGATGATTCGAAGAGCGGTATTTTGTTTTTTTTTTAACTTCTCTATGTTTGAGGGTGAGGTGGCAGGGTACCAGGCTGGAGATGCGTAATTAAGTGTTGGTCTGATGAACTGTTTGTATGCTATGATGAGGGTGGTTAGTTCGTTACTGAAATTGTTATGTGACAGTGTTCAGATGATGTTTAATTTCCTGTTTGCAGTGTTGGTTATGTTATCGATGTGTTTTGAGAAGGTGAAGTGTGTGTCATATGTGAGGCCTAGGATCTTTGGGAATTTATTTAAAGGAATGAGGGTATTATTTAGTTTTACGTGGGGGTGGAGAGAAGATTGGTGTCTTGATCGGTAGTAATAAGAGTAATTGAGGATTTTTCGGGGAAGCTGTCATTCTGTTTGATTTTAGCCATGTTTCTAGTTGTTGGATGTATGATTGAGTGAGTGTGGTGGCTGTGGGTATGGAGGGGTTTTGTATTGTGATGGA
This sequence comes from Armadillidium nasatum, assembly GCA_009176605.1. Lineage (NCBI taxonomy): Eukaryota > Metazoa > Arthropoda > Malacostraca > Isopoda > Armadillidiidae > Armadillidium > Armadillidium nasatum. The sequence continues at coordinate 1,913 of SEYY01023697.1, forward strand.
TATGTCGTCGGCGTATGTTATTAGTTTTATGTCTGGTGTTTGTGGGGTGGGTAGGTCTGCTGTGTACAGGTTAAATAATAGAGGGGATAGGATGGCTCCCTGTGGGACACCATTTCTTAGTTTTACTGTTTTTGAAAGATGGTTTTTGTTGGAGACTTGAGCTGTACGATCGGATAGGAAGTTGGAAATCCATTTTTTATAATTGTTGGGTATGGGTGAATGTAGGATTTTTTTGTATGAGGTTATGTTTAGGGACTGTATCAAATGCTTTGTTGATGTCGATGGCAATGAGTATGGTCCTGTGGGATGGTTTTTTGTTCAGGCCATTTATTATGTTTTGCGGTTGAGTGGGATTTCCTGAATCCGTGTTGAAATTGTGGGGTTTGCATGAGTGGTTGGATTTTTGAATGAATGAGTTTTTCTAAGAGTTTGCATAGTGTTGATAGGAGGGAGATCGGACGGTATGAAGCTGGGAGGTTTGGGTCTTTCCTGGGTTTTAGTTTGGGGGTAATTATTGCCTTCTTCCATATTGCGGGGATGAAGTTGTATGTGTAAGATTTGTTGTATATTTGGGTTAGGTATGTTGTGGCTATGGGTCCTAGGTGTTTTAGGTGTAAATTTGAGATGTTATCTGGGCCTGTAGCTGGGGAATTTTTGAGTGTTTTGATTCCCTGGGTAGTGTCCTGGTGAGAGAAAGGGGGGTTTGGATTGTGTTCTAAGTGTGTGTGTTTGAGCTGTCGGATTATTTTCCTATTGTCTTTGTGGGTGGGTTTATAGGAGATGTTCGAGTAGTGCTGGGCGAGGATATTGCAGTGTTGTTTTGGTGAAGGTAGAGTGTTGTTGTTTTCTTTTAAGGCTTCGTTTAGTGTTGGAGGATTGTTTTGGGAGTTGTGTAGTCGTTTGATTACCTGCCATGTTCTTTTATCGTTGGGGTTTGTTAGGTTGTTTTGTAGGTATTCTTTGAATCTGTTTGTTTTGTGATTTGATATTAGTGCTGAGATTTGTTCATTTAGGGTGTTTAGTTGTATGGTGATGTCTGCTGTGTGTGATCTATGTTGTCGGAGTTGGTTTCTTTGCTTTATAAGGTTGCAGATTTCTGGTGTAAGCGAGGGGTTGTAGTGTTTCCTGTAGCCCTTGGGTATGTATAAGTTGGATGCTTTGTGTATTGTTTTGGTGAAGGAGTTGATGGCTGAATGTAGAGAATGTGTGTTGGTTATTTCTTGTTGAGTTAAATGTGTTTCTATGTGGTGAGTGAAGCTTTGTCCAGTTTGCTTTTTTGTAGTTTGTGAATGTTGTTGTTTTCTTGGGGTGTATGTGTTTAGCGACTGTGTATGTGATTATTATGGGGATATGATCGGTTGTGAGGTCTATTTCTGTTTTCCATGTGAGGTTTGTTGTGATGGAGGGATGGTGATGAGAAGGTTATGTCAGGAGCTGATGGAGATTGATTGGCTTGTTGAGGTAGTCGGGTGGGTAGGTTTTTGTAGTTTAAAATGTTTAATGTTTCCAGTGTGTCTAGGATGTGTGTTCCTCTGGGGTCTGTTGGGTAGTCTTGGTACCATGCTGTGTGGTGGGCGTTGAAGTCGCCTCCTATGATTAGGTTGGTGATTGTGTTCAGAGGTGCTAGATTTGGTTTATAATTGTTTGGACAGTATACTGATGTAGGATGGGGGATGTAAATGTTTATTATGGTGTGTGTGGTGTTGTTGACTAAGATTTTGAAAGATTGTATGTTCAGAATGGGATCGTTTATTAAGTTAATTGTGTCAGTAGTTGTATTGTGGTACATTATATTGTTTTTTATTAGTGTTAGTAGTGTGTGATTGGTTGGTTGTTTGTTGGTGTATATGGAGTCATATCCATAGAAAGGAGTTTTGGGGGTGTTAGCTGGAGAGTGAGCTTCTTGGATCAGGGCTATGTCAATATTATGTTTGGAGAGGAATGTTTGTATTTCTGAATGTTTTTTGTGTAGGCCGTTAATATTTATCTGTAGAATTTTGATTTGTGTCTTGTTTTGGTTTTTATTTGTTACGGCTGACGTTGTTGGGGGGTTACAGATTGAACAAGTCCATGTGTGGTTTTGACAAGGTAGTGTTTTGAATGGAGAGCATTTGTTTATATATATATATATATATATATATATATATATATATATATATATATATATATATATATATATATATATATATATATATATATATATATATATATATATATATATATATATATATATATATATATATATATATATATATATATATATATATATATATATATATATATATATATATATATATATATATATATATATATATATATATATATATATATATATATATATATATATATATATATTTAACATTAGTATTTATAATTTATTGCACAGGATTTTTCAAGTCTACTTTGACCCATCATTACCTAAAACACAGATTTAAAATAGTAAGAATACATAAACTAAATAGTAATTATCATAATAATAATAATAATAATAATAAAAATAATAATATAATAATATCAATAATAATATCAATAATAAAAGTAAAAATTAAAACATAAAACAATATATAATATTACCTGCTTGTAAGAGAGAACAATAATAAGTGTAAAGAACTTCAAAAACTAGTTCTTAAACATTTAAAATCAGTTATAAGTTAGTTGGTTGTTAAATTAAAATCTGAGGCCACAGTGTGTGACAATTGCAAATATTAAAACCATATTTAAAAACAAAAAAAAAAAAAAAAAAAAAAAAAAAAAAAAACTAAAAACATTAAGAAAATTTCAAAAGAAAAATAACTTGGTAGAACTAACAATATTTAGCTCTGATTTCATTGTCTGGATGTATAAGCTTTCTAATATTTTGTAGATATTGCTGTTTTTGTATTATTATTATTTTTATTATTATTAATATTATTATTAATTTATTATTATATTTTAAATTTGTTATTTAGTTGATGATGGGTCAAGGTACACCTGAAACACCCTATGCAATTAATTACAAACATATATATATATATATATATATATATATATATATATATATATATATATATATATATATATATATATATATATATATATATATATATATATATATATATATATATATATATATATATATATATATATATATATATATATATATATCAGGCTTCGGTTCAAGACAGGCCACTATACTTTAGTACAAATATATGGTACAAGAGCAAGTTCATTTCCAAATTTTTTTTTTTTTTTCTTAATACAAAATCGTAGCCCTTAACATGTAAAATTATACTATTGAGATTCACTTCTAAATTCTGAATTATTTTAAACAATGCAATAAAAATATACAAGAATTTAATTAAGGTAAATAGTGAATAACAAGTATTTGAAAATAATTAAGCTTGTATTAATTCTGCAAGCTATTTTATATTCTTTTTTTCCTCAAAGTGTAAAAAATTAAAGGCATAATTCTGTTTATAGTTGCATTTCATAAACACAGAGTTTCAAAATATTCGCCAATCATTCAACATTTGTCACGGAGAAAAACTTTTCCCTTCAAGTTGAAGATTCTATTCAAAGGGGAAGATATTAGAGTTGTCAGATATTTCTGTAACAGCTTTGCCAGTGCTGGAAACATGATTTTTTCAATATATCTGTACATCCCTTTCTTCAAAAATACAAGGTTGACATATATTTCTGTATTTCAATATTAATGTGCTCATGAATTCAGTATGCGTCTGTTGAGTTTTGAGTTGGGGAAGCCACAAAGTTGAAGAGTTTTCTCTTTGGTGAAGGGTTACCTGAACTTCTGTTCAATAAATCCTCTAATAAAGCAATAACAATAATGATATTAGAAATTTTTTAAGCCTTGAAAATGAATTGTGCTGTCGCAAACACGGAAACCCTTCTGTTACCTTATCCATTTTCAAGGAGCACCTAGGATCTATTACACTTGTGAATTTATAAATTTTTTATACTTTCATCCAACTGAAGACGCTTTCATATGAATTTGTTTGGTTCGAAAAACAATGCACAATTCAATTTTGAATACCTCTGCTCAAGACCATACCAAATTTCTTAAATAAGAGGGATAATTAAGCATTATGAAACAGAATACTGTTGCAGAGAACAGTCAGTTTCATCTTCAAAAGATTATTTCTTCCCTATCTTTAACAATATCTCAGTTATATGTTCCATCTACGATCTGAAGTTAATAACCCTTCTTAAAAAAAACAAATCTTTTCAGTTACTCTTTTCATCTATTTCCATCCTGAATGATTTTTACATTCCTCCTCCTAATTCTACTGTCAGGTGTCCCATGTCTCTATCTGTGATTACAAGTGATCGGGTGAGATTTTGAGATCTAAGGCTAGTGTCCCAGATAGATTCCATCTCCGTGTTCTGAGTGAGTATTCTTCTGAGCTATTACTTGTCCTCATCCGACTCTACTCTCTAAGCATCAAACTCATACTTTTCCTCATTTTAATATAAATATTGGAAACTTTAGGCTTGCTCTTTGTGGTCCCTCCTAATTTCCATTCGCCTCTGTTCTGTGGAACCTCTTGCCTCATCCGTTTTTTCTGTTGCATTTAATCTTCCTCTCTTTAAGGCCTACAACAGGGCTCACCTGAGAGATCTGTTTTAAATTTCAACTCCCTTCTTTAATGGGGCCCTGCTTAGGGACCGACCGGGGCTGGAATTTGGCCGGGGCCGGGGCCGGGGCCGGGGTTCTGGCCGGGGTTGCCTAAAAATTGTAAAGAGGTCAAAAGCACTGAAATTTTACTTAAAAAAAAATTAGATATAAATTTAATTGAGGTTTATTTAATTATAAGAAAGGCGTAGAATAGCCAAAATTCACTTAAATTAATGATTATATGGATTTTCTCCGAAAAAATTCCTTAACAGGAAAATTTGGAAACACCTTAATTCTTCTAATCTTATCTCTGATCGCCAGTATGGCTTTCGTAAAGAACGTTCTACTGGTGATCTTCTTTCCCTACTTTCTGACTCTTGGTCCTCCGTTCTTAGGGGTTTCGGTGAATCTTTCGTTGTGGCGCTAGGACATATCGAAATCCTTCGATAGAGTCTGGCACAAAGCTTTGATTTCCAAACTTCCCTTCTTTCGGAATCTATCTTCTTCTCTCTGTAACCTTTTCTCTAATTTCCTTTCTGGTTGTTCTTTATAACAGCTATTGTAGACGGCCACCGTTCTTCCTATAAATCTATAAATAGTAGTGTTCCTCAAGGATCTGTTGTATCTCCAACTCTTTTTCTAATTTTTCATTAATGATCTTCTCATCTATTTGCTTCGTCTCCTATACACTCCTATGCTGATGACTCCACCCTTCATTACTCCTTTCAATTTGAAAGACGTCCCTCCCAACAACAGTTGATAGATTCAAGAAGGATGGCCTTGGAGCAACTGACCTCTGATCTTTCTCGTATTTCAAATTGGGCAGAGAAAGCATAATCGCTTTTCAATGCCTCAAAAACTCAATTCCTCCATCTTTCTACTCGACACAATCTTCCACACAACTATGATATCTTCTTCGAAAACACTTAACTCAAACCTTCATCTGTCCTCAATATTCTCGGTGTTTCTTTTTCTCGTGATCTTTCTTGGAAAGATCACATTATTTCTCTTCTCTAAACAAGCTTTTAAGAGGTTGGGTGTTCTGAGGCGCCTTCGTGGTTTTTTTTACGCCACCCCAGTTGCTTGCTCTGTATTGGGGTGTTGTTCGCCCCTGTATGGGGTACGCCTCGCACATCTGGGGTGGTTCCACACATACAGCTCTTCTAGAAAAAGGTGGAGTCTAGGGCCTTTCATCTTATAAACTCTTTTGCTCTTACTTACTCTCTCCAATCTCATTCTTCCCGTCGAATTGTTGCGTCACTTTCTCTATACTATCGCTATTACAACGGACACTGCTCTTCTGAAGTCTCATCGTCGCATACCTCCCCCATTGAGAAAAGCTCGTGCTACACGACTTTCTACACAGTCTCATCTTTTCTCTGTCCAACTCTCCGACCCCAGACTTAACCGCTATGCTCACTCTTACATGTACTCTACTGGTAAAGTCTGGAACACACTCCCTTTATCTATTTTCCCAACTTCTTTGACTTGCACATTTTCAATTGCCGTGTGTCGGGTCACGTCGGCCATTAGCAACCAGATTCATAATGTTCCCAAATTCTGGTGGAATTTGGTGGGCCTCCGGCCTTTGCTCACCAGAGGAGACAAAAAAAATTATATATATATATATATATATATATATATATAATATATATATATATATATATATATTATTAAATGCTATTTGTTTGAAGAGAGATATAGCCTAAAAAACTTTGGGAATTTATGAAATTTGGTCAAAAAATTGACTGTCTTCAATGCTATATCTCTAAACCAACGAATCGCATTGAATAAAGAATAGAGAGGAATTTGTATCCCCATCCCTCCTCTATACACCCACCAAAAATAAATGTTATAGTTGTAGTTTTTTTTGTTATATTTTTTTTTTTTTTGTCCGAAAAGGTGGATTTTTTTTTTTTATAGTTAAGTTTTTGGCTTATAACATTTTTCCTGTAACTCTAGGAACAAAAGTTTGTTACAAATTTTTGTTGCCAATAGAATTCTAAATATACAGTACAAATTTCAGGTCATTCCAAAAAGTGGTTTGGCCTCGCCATTCATTTGAAAAGGGTCAAATTTCAAAAAAAAAAAAAAAAATTATTTTTTCAAGTATAATTTCCCATTTTAACCCCGGCTGGCAACCCCGGTTTTCCCTGATTTTTAGCCGGGGCCGGGGTTGGCCGGGGCCCCGGTCGGTTCCTAGCCCTGCTATTGAGAGATGGCAAAATGTTTAAAAAAGGGAAAAAAAAGTTGGAACACTAAATTGTTCAACTATTCTTTTAAAATTTGCAGAACAAAATTGAATAATAATAATAATAATAATAATAATAATAATAATAATAATAATAATAATAATAATAATAATAATAATAATAATAATAATAATAATAATAATAATAATAAATAATAATAATAATAATAATAAATGAGATTTATCCAGATTCAAAAACTTTTTTTCACAAATATTACATATGCAAATCAGATATACAATTTATTTTCTTTTCAGAGTGAATCATAATTCTAGGATTTTTACTTTTAAATTTTAACTTCAACTTAAAAGTACTTTATCTTTTCCAAGTGTATTAGGCTGAAGTACAGATACAAGTACTCAAAAATTTGTACTTAAGTACAAGTACTAGTATTTGAACCCAAGCCTGATATATATATATATATATATATATATATATATATATATATATATATATATATATATATATATATATATATATATATATATATATATATATATATATATATATATATATATATATATATATAATACAAGAAAATAAAAAAGTCAGAGAACAAACAGTTTAATTCTCAAAAAAATAAATAAAATCCTACATAAATACCTTGGAGTTCCCTCAACATCATCTGAATCTTCTGTCATAATTTTATCATCTGTACTAGAGTGACTGTGAGCAGAGTCAAAATCCTCGTCCCGCCCACTACTTTCAACGCTTTTTAGTCGGCTTCGTCTTCGCGGGTGCAAAAATGAAAATACTTTTTCCGATGCGGTAGAGGAATTGCTAGTTCGGCTTCCCTCAGAATCTCTTCTCTTAGTCCTTTTAATATATATATATATATATATATATATATATATATATATATATATATATATATATATATATATATATATATATATATATATATATATATATATATATATATATATATATATATATCATTGCTTCCTCAAGTAGGCAAAGGTCATGGGAATACCAAATTTCACCGAAGCTGTGAAAAAAAACTGAAAAATTAATCAATCATACTTGGGAAGAGAGAAAAACTTGTTAAAAGGGGTTTCCATCCTTTAGAGCCATGCGAAGAGCTATTCTTTATGATGCAACCCTGTCGCCTAATCCATACTCGTGTTTATAAATATTACATTCTTAATACTAATGTTGAATTTTCCATTTAAGCCGAAAATATGTTATCAGAAAGCTTCGTTGCTCAGCCAGAGATTTTGAAAAATAATTTAATTGAGATTCATTTAATTTTTCCTTAAAATATCGAAATTTTAAATGTAAAAATTCGTTTTTTAAAATAAATATTATTATGTTTTTAAGTTGTTCGGAAAATAATTTTCTTTTCAATACAATTCTTAAGCATTCTCTCAACAATGTTTCCAATTTTCAGAATAGATTGTGATGGTTGTTATGTCTCTTCTTTTCTTACCCTCTCTCTCTCTTCTTCTTTTCTCTTCTATCTGATCTGATGCTTCTTTCTCCAAAGTCCACTTGATTAAGCCGAATATATATAATATATAATATATATATATATATATATATATATATATATATATATATATATATATATATATATATATATATATAAATATATATATATATATATATATATATGATAATATATAGGGATGGAGCGAAACATACAAAAGTTTTTTCCGAACGCGATACCGATACTGATACTTAAAAATACCGAAACCGATACTCTGAAAATATACCGATACAAACTGATACTTTAAAATAGATTTTTACAGATACCGAAATTTTTACCGATACAAACAAAGAAATTACTTTCCGATACTTCCAAATCCTAATATATATAGAATATATATATATATATATATATATATATATATATATATATATATATATATATATATATATATATATATATATATATATATATATATATATATATATATACTACGATACCGATACTGGGAGGGAAGTAGCGCTCCCGAAGCGATGAGATTACCCCCTGTTGGGTATACGGGGTGTTAAAGGTACTCCTATCTCATCCCGGTGCCCAATGGTTCGCTCCCTTTCGAGCTCACCTTCTATCTACACGGAGTGGCTCTCCTTTACATACATAAAACATTTCTAACACATCTTGAAAAAAAATCAATAATGGCGTCAACTTCGGTAGCCTCGGAGAAGCCACGGGGGGCGGCTTCCAAAAATAGCCCTTCATCTACCCCTTCCCCATCACCACTTGGGAGTTGGTGGCCTCCGGTGATGGGGTTGGTGCCACCAGGACACAGCTGCCGGCTTGTCCTGATGCACGGTCTTTTTTTTCATTAATTTCTGCAACATTCGCGGTCTGCACTCTAATTTCCACTTTGTTGAACATCACCTCTCTTCTTCTAGACCTCACCTCTTATTCTTGACCGAAACTCAGATGTTTGAGCGTTCTGATAGCAAACCCTATTCTGTTTCCTCCTACTGTCTCTATCCTCAATTTTCAGTCAAAGGCGGTTGTTGTGCATATGTGCGCAACGATGTCGTTTGTTCTCGTGTCTCTAATTTGGAGTCTTCTGAATTTTCCACCTTATGACTTAGGCTCTCTTGCCATACTACGACTAAATTCATTTGTTCAGTTTATTTATCTCCTAATTAAAGACTATGCTAAATTCTTCGACTACTTGAACTCCAAAATAGAGCATATTCTCTCTTCTTCTCCTTTCTCTGAAATCATCATATTAGGTGATTTCAATGTTCACCACCGCCAATGGCTTTCTTCTAGTTATTATACAGCTGGTGAGCGTGCCTTCCTTTTTGCTATCCAAAACGACCTTGAGCAGTTGGTGCAGCTCCCTACTCGTATCCCTGATCGTCTTGGAGATGAACCCAACATTCTAGACCTTTTCCTAACTTCTAATCCTTCTCCTTACACTGTTAAACTCTTTCCTCCTCTGGGTTCCTCCGATCACCTTCTTATCTCTGTATCCTCTTCTATCTCTTCAAGTCTTCCGCAGGAAAGACCCCCTTCTACGGAAAGGAAACGTTTGTGGCACTTCGGTGCTGCAAGCTGGTAGGACTTGCGGTCGTACTTCTTCGATTTCCCGTGGAATGATTATTGCTTCCGTGGGAGGGGTCCCTCGGAGTGTGTAGAACGCATTACCGAGGTGATTCTCTCTGGCATGGAGGCATACATTCCATATTCTTTCCCTTCTACTAAACCTAACAAACCTTGGTTTAACTCTGCTTGTTCTCGTGCTATCCGCCGCAGGGATGCTGCCTTCAGGGATTACCGTAGTCTTCAAACTCCAGAAACTCACGCTACTTATATTTCATCCCGGAATCGTGCAAAATCTATCCTTTGTAACACTAAAAACTCCTTTCTCCGTAGAAAAGGCAATAATTTTTCTGATTTCTTCTTCTTCACGTTCTTTCTGGCATTTTGCAAAAAATGTCAACTCTAACTTTGCTTCTTCCTCTTTCCCTCCTTTAATATCTTCCGACGGCACAACTGCTGTTTTACCTTCTTCTAAAGCTGAACTCTTTGCTCAAACTTTTGCCTCTAATTCAACCTTAGACGATTCCGGAGCTATTCCTCCTCCTTCAACCCCCTCTAACTCATTTATGTCTAAAATTATAATTTCTTCTAAAGATGTTATTTCTGTTCTCTCTGAGCTTAATACTAAGAAGGCGTATGGTCCTGATGGTATTCCTCCTGTGGTTCTCAAAACTTGTGCTTCCGAGCTTGCACCCTGCCTCGGTAAACTATTTC
>SEYY01023697.1:20000-25000 GCA_009176605.1 Armadillidium nasatum
GGAGGATTTGACAGTGTAAGAAATGGAACTTAGATAATTAAAGCCTAGGAGAGAAGAAGAAGGCTTGCGGTAAACTGAAGTTGAAAAACCGGAATGAGTATGAGAAACTAAAACATCAAGAAAGGGAAGGGAATTATTATTCTGATCCTGGCGAGTGAATTGTATATTTGGATGTTTCTGGTTAAGATAGTCAATATATATATATATATATATATATATATATATATATATATATATATATATATATATATATATATATATATATATATATATATATATATATATATATATATATATATATATATATATATATATATATATATATATATATATATATATATATATATATATATATATATATATATATATATATATATATATATATATATATATATATATATATATATGCTTGTAAATTTCATTTCTATTTTTATCTTGATATTTACCAATTTTTGTTGACTGAAACTCTTTGAGAATATCAACCGCAACTGTCCAATCATGGCAAATGGGAAGATCTTTAATGAGGCATCCACCTAAACTGGCTCTTAACATCATCTTTTTATGGAATACAGGGTGTGTTGGGGGATACAATCACCCCTTTTGCTCCTCTATTCTTTTACCTCTCATACTATTATTCTAGCAGATAAATTGTCATTTACAATGAACTGGGCATTATATTTCCCCACCTCACCATAAATTTTCTCAAGGAATTACATTCTATAAACTGTTTATATTTCATTTTAAATTTGCTATTAATTTTGGGTTACAAAGAAAATGTCATTCAAATAAAATAAAGGTGATGTTTTGCCATTTTTTAAGAGATGTTTTTCATGTACATAATATTAATCCTAAAAATAAATAAATATGTAAAATTGGATTTTGAATGTAAGAGGATTGAGTGATGATATTAAGCAGATGGAAATTGGTGAGATTTTCAAAGCAAAGAAGTTGGATTTGTTGGGGTTGACAGAGACTAAACTTAAGGGGAAGGGGGAGGTCAATTTTGTTGACTTCAAAGGGGTGTATTCTGGTACTGTGTGAAAGAAAGTATGAAAGAATATCTTCAAGAATTATATGGGCAAAATTGACGCTTAATAGAGAAGAATGGGTGTTTGCATGTACATAAGCGCCGGTGAACTGAGCAGAGGAGGAAGAAAGTAGAGCGTTTTGTGAGAAACTGAACAACTACTATAGTGGGTTAGAGGAAAGTAAAAATTTGTACCTACTAGGGGATTTACATGTAAGGGTTGGTACGGACAGGGGAGGAAGGGTGGTGGAGCCATTTGGGGTGGGAGACAGAAATATAAATGGGGAGAATCTATTAGAAGTATGCGTGGTGAATAGATTAATAATAGAGAATACTTGGTATGTTAAAAAGTTGAAACCCGAGTAACTTGGGTTAGTGGAATAAATGGTGAAAGGGGGTTTACTAGATTACATACGCATTAAGAAGAGAATAAGATAGATTACTAGATGTGAATGTGTTTAGAGGAGCTGCTAGAGGGATATCTGATCATTATTTGGTACTAGCTAAAATTAGAGTAAGGGGAGGTTGGAAGAAGATCGGGGGTACAAGTAGAGTAGTAGAGATTGAAGGAAGAGGAAGTGGGTGAGCAATTTAGAAGAGAGCTTACTTTAAGATGGGAAAAAGTAAAAGGGAGTGTGGTTGGGGAAGTGGAGGAGGAATGGGGAAAGTTAAGGGAAACTTGTAGAAAGTGAAAGGAATGTTTGTGGGGTAAGGATGGTGGGGTGGGGGGAAGTGTAAAAGAAAAGGAAGTGAATGGTGGTGTGTGGAGGTGAGTATTGCTGTGAGGTATAAAAAGATAGCTTTAGAAATTTTTTTTGGTACAAATAGGATATAGGAATGGGAGGCTTATAAAGATAAAAAGAGGATTGCTAAAAGGGAGGTAAGAAGAACGAAAGAAATAACAGATGTAAAATGGGGTAATAAAATAGTAGAGTGATTTAGAGAAAGGAATAAGATATTTTGGAAGGAGGTGAATAAGGTAAGGAATAAAGGAGAGAAGAGGGGAAGGGGATAAACGGCACAGACGGAGAAATAAAACAGAAAGAAAGCGACGTTGGGGCAAGATGGGTGAAATATTTTAGGAGGTTGTTGAATGTGGAGGGAGGTTAAGAGTGTGGCTATGATGAGGAATGGGGGAGGGATGATGGATGAGTCTGAGGTGAATTATGATAGTAGAAATAGGTAAAGCCTTGAGTAAAGTGAAAAGAGGTAAATGTATTGCTTTGGATGTAATAAGTAGAGAGATGCTGCTGGAAGGGGGTGGGAGTGTGGTAGAATGGATGGTAAGGTTATTTAATTTATGTTTGGCAACGGGTGCGGTACCTCAAGATTGGCAGAATGCATGTGTGGTTCCTTTTTATAAAGGTAAGGGTGATAAATTTGAGTGTGGGAGCTATAGGGAATAAGTTTACTTAGAGTAGGAGAGAAAGTGTACGAAAGAATTTTATTAAATAGGGCAGGAATGGATGGGTTGATAGGAGAGGAACAGGGGAGGGGGGGGGGAGTTTCAGAGAGGGAAGAGGTTGTATGGATCAGATTATATAATATATATATATATATATATATATATATATATATATATATTATATATATATATATATATATATATATATATATTATATATATATATATATATATATATATATATATATATATATATATATATATATATATATATATAATATTTCTTACTTTGATTTTTCAGGATCATCGACTTCACTTTCCGATGGATGAAAGGTTCGTTTTGGAGCAAGGAATGGGTCATCGCCAGTTTCATCCTGAACAGAAGTACTTTGTAATTGTTCGTGATGATGCCTACGAACACTTTCCCAACCTAAAACAAATAAAAAGGTACTGAATTATTAAAGTAATAATAATAATAATAATAATAATAATAATAATAATAATAATAATAATAATAATAAATGAGTATTTTTTCAATTAACTAACAGTGCACAATTATGTTAAATTTACGGTTATAGTAAAAAACAGAACCGTATAATAAATTAAATTTAAACACGTTATTACACTGATTAGACAAAATTTCTAGATTGACGTACAATGTTAGGTTGCAAAACAAAATTTACTATCACTGGCTTATGAAGTCTCAAACTATAAAAACAAAAATGAATTTACCATATTTTTGCAGAACATTTGCTCCCTCCCAAGTAGTTGCAATGAGACAGAGAGCGTGAAACACAGTTCCTTTCACAGAATATACAAGACAATTGGAAGCTAATGTTAATAAACAAATGATTAAATTCTCCGATATAAGAAAACTTATACCATTAGAACTCTTTCCAATATGACCCAAACACCAAATTGCTGACTTTAACTTGTATATTTCCGCCATTGATGACACATCAGCTTCTCTAACAATCTGAAATAAAAAAAAATCTTTCACTATTAACAATAAATGACAGAAAACAAAAAAATATTAATGTATGGCTTTTCGGTACTCTATATTTAAAAACTGCACATCTCAAATTTTCAGTCCTCCTAAGATTCAAAGAAAGCAAAAAATTTTAAACATCAAAAATAAATACAAACATGAAAAGAAAAGAAGTGTAGTTCTAAAGACTTCAAAATCAGAAATCAACTTTAAAAAGTTTTGCGTTCAAGACTCAAATAATTAAATTTGATCAAGAAAAACTAGCTGAAGAATTTATGTCAATTTTGGAGGAAACGATTAGCATATAAGTTTTGCTCACAATTTTTTTAGAACACATTGAAAGAAAATTTTCTTTGTAAAATTAATAATAATAATAATAATAATAATAATAATAATAATAATAATAATAATAATAATAATAATAATAATAATAATTATAAAATTACAAGTTCTTAGTCTCAAAAAGAATAATCCTAGTGTTCTTGAACGATAATACCCAGTGGGACTGTCATGTGCTAAAAGCCTGGAATGTGAACACTTTGACCAACAACTTTCAACACAATGTTTCCCAAAATGAAATATCTTATTTTATGTCGCAATATTACAAGGTTATAAAAATTTGTCATACAAAATATCTTTCCAAAAACTCAATTATTTTCTCGGCGCATTACACTATATATATATATATATATATATATATATATATATATATATATATATATATATATATATATATATATATATATATATATATATATATATATATATATATATATATATATATATATATATATATATATATATATATATATATATATATATATATATATATATATATATTATATATATATATATATATATATATATATATATATATATATATATATATATATATATATATATATATATATATATATAGGGTGTTTCTGAATTGCACGGCAATATTTAAGGTATGGGTTCTCTACCACAATATAAACAATAAAGGTCATATAAACATCTGTTTAAAATTAGTTTATATCCGAGATATCAGATGTTAAAGACGTATCTCTCTGAACATTAGCATACGTTCATTTGTTGAAAAGGGTAGTACATTTCTGTCATTCCGTATTAGACTCTGTGGGTGTAGGTTACTCATCAGATTGTCTCGTTCTATGTCTAAACGAGTGAGTGAATTGTGTGTGTCGGTTCAAGTGGATTATCATGGGTGACACCACGAATGTGTTCACATTTGCAGAACAAACAGACATGCTTTTAGCGTATGGCGAGGTACATCAAAATGGTCTTGCAGCAGTTCGAAGATGTCATGAAAAATATCCCAACCGAATAATACCAAATCGTAAAACCTTTGAGGCCATTGAAAGACGCCTCAAGGAAAATAGGACGTTAAACCCTCTGAGTAAATGCCGGTCAACAAAGAATTAGACGAACCGCTAACGATGAAGAAGAAATACTCGATGCTGTTCAGTTATCTCCTGAATTAATGTGTCCTCTACCAGCATATGGCGAACATTGCGCGAACAACAACTGTACCCATATCACGTTACCCCTGTGCAAGAACTGCTACCACATGATTATAACAAG
>SEYY01023697.1:32500-52500 GCA_009176605.1 Armadillidium nasatum
TGAATTAAATAAAATTAAAGAAATTAAAATAAAGTCAAAAAATATTTAATGTTATTTATAATAAGGCAATATATTTCATGTGAAATCTTAGGTGCTCAGAAAACATTAAGTATTTATGAGATTTGGCGATGTTTACATGCTTCCACAAGAGAGACTGTAAGTTTGAGTGATGACTTGATCTCTGTTTAACAATTATGATTTCAACTTTGAGGAGGAGTTGTATTAGGTGTTGGAAAGGGAAGGTGTGCGATTATGAAGTGATATATATATATATATATATATATATATATATATATATATATATATATATATATATATATATATATATATATATATATATATATATATATATATATATATATATATATATATATATATATATATATATATATATATATATATATATATATATATATATATATATATATATATATATATATATATATATATATATATATATATATATATATATATATGGTTGCTTTAGCAAGTAGTTGACTAAGTTTCTGGCATGGTTAAATTTTTATACCTCTCATTGCATTTCCACGAGACTGTCCTTGAGGAGGAAGAGGTTAGCCAATAGAACTCCCACGCACGCATTCTTCCATCCTGCAACATATCCATCCTAACAGCAATAGGCGTCATTATTTCGATGTACTCAGCAATTACTTCTTTATCAGTTTTATTAAATACTGGAAGACAAGGCTTTTGTTCCATGCAAATGTTGTTGATTTGTGTCATGCTACCATCAAGGTTCTTAAGCAGGTTTTTCATAGAATCGTATAGGGAGTTCCAGCAAGTAATACTTGGTGTTTTAAGTTTTGTTCTCAACTCCTTTTGATTCTCGCAGCAGTTGTACTTTTCCTATTTTGGGCATTCCACAATGCCTGTGCTTTGGCACGTGTCTTATTAAATGGACCTTGGCACCAGAGGACCAGCGAAGAACTTTCGAAACATCCCTAGTAGCCAAGATGTTTAATGTGTGGGAAATGCAACGGTGATGCTTAAGTAGGCAAAGGGCATCGTGTTCTTCAAGCAGATATTTGAATAGAGCGCAAATTTGCGCTCTTAAAAAAGTTGTTAAGCGCAAATGTAAAAGCGCACATTTTCAAAATTTCGCGCAAACGCAAAAGCGCAAATTTTTTACCTAAAGCGTAAATTGCGCTTTCATTGGCCCACCTCAAGATAATATATATATATATATATATATATATATATATATATATATATATATATATATATATATATATATATATATATATATATATATATATATATTATATATATATATATATATATATATATATAGAAATTTTATCTTTAAAATGAATTCTTAATTGTAATTGAACAAGGTAAAATTATTTCTTTAAAACAGAAAAAAATGTAATATGATTCCAGCAAAATAATTGTAAATGCACATTATAAAATCCTAATCCAAAAACTTACTTCTGAAACTTCCAACAAGAACTCTACAAAGGCAACCAAGGCATCAGCTTGAATTAAAGCCGAATGATGAGTACACTCTACTCGCGAGAAGAGTTTAGACGAAGGCTTAAAATACTGAACGAGTTTCTCAATGAAAGACCTGTAAGTCGAGTCTTCGAGAGACAAAAGCGATGAAGAAGGCCACTGAAATAGTTTCAAAATTTTTAGTGCTTAAAAAAGAAAAAAGTAACTAATGCTAAATATTATATGTACGCGTAGTGAACTGAAGTTTTAGAATAACATGCTGAAAAACACTAAATGCTTTACTCAGTCCTTACTTACTTGTACAATAATGTTAAACATTCAAGATTAGTAACAAATATCCTTTACTTTGACACATACACACACAATATATATATATATATATATATATATATATATATATATATATATATATATATATATATATATATATATATATATATATATATATATATATATATATATATATATATTATATATATATATATATATAATTTTTTTGCTATGTAGGGTTCCTTTAGTTGTAAAGTTCCACGTGGCGAGCAACGTGTAATGAATTATTTTTTTAGTTAATCAATTCGAGTCTTAAATATCCCTTTGTTAATTTTAGTGTGTTATTCTTTTAGTAATCACTTTCAAATTTTAAATATCACTTTTGCTAGTTTTAGTGTGTAATTACTTTGCTGTGTAGGGTCCCTTTATTTGTAATTTTCCATGTGGCAGCAGCGTGTTATTATTTTGCTGTGTGTTAAATCACGAACTACTGGAGTGGTGAAACTTTAAGTTTCCAACATCTTTCATCAGGTGGAACTTGCAGATAAGTTTTAGTCGAAAATTTTTTATTTTTTTATATTTAGTTTTATTTGTTTTGTAAGCAAATAGTTTTAACATAACTATGAGGTCATTAAATATTTTTAAATATTGGGAATAGGGGATAATTCGATGTTGATTGGGGGTGTGTTGGGGTCTGAATTTGCTGTTGGTTAGATACTTTAAAATGATAAAGAATAATGTAAGGTAGGATCATCATCATAAGAGGGAATAGGTGGTAAAGTACAGAGAGGTTAATAATTTTTGTATTATTTTATTATATTAACTTTTAATTTTGTTTTACAGAAACAATACTGACGATATATAATTACATTAAAAGAATAGATATATTTTCAAATATTCCAGATTAGGACAAAATTGAAAACTATAGCAATATGATGATAGATTGAGGTTTCAGATAGGTTGCCATTCTTTGGTATAATTCGAATAAAAGCACATTCTTCCATCATGAAGGAAACGTAGAAGCTGAAAGACACAGATGAAAGTTTCCCAAAGCAGGGAACAAGCTGAGAAGCTCAAGTTTTGAGAAGAAGAATATCATTATAACTGATGAGTTCTTGACAATTAGGTAATAAAAAGCAGAGACCTCATCTTTCAAAGGAATTACAATGTTAAACAAATTTGTTGGAAAAACATCAGAATTGGCTAAAGTTCCAAAAATACTGACAAAAAGTGGAACCAGAAATATGATCACAATTTTGGCGGAAAACTAGTTTGTTTGTTTTTTTTTTTTTCTCTCTCTCTCTCATTTTTTATTTTGGTATTGTGAAGAATAGACTTTTCACGATTCTGGAACGAAATAGTGTGAGTTTTGGAAATTTGATGGCATGAAAACTTGTGAAAGTAGTCTCTATGGAGAGCTCACAAGAACTGTCAGCGTTAAATCAAAGTTTATAAGTAAAAGTCAAAGGAAAAGAAAATGGAATGTATACTTCCACAGAAGAATCGCCTCGGTTATGCCCTTTACAAAATCCGAGCAATTCCTCCCAGAAGCAGAAACCATTTCAAGAAAAATCTAAGAAGGATTGGAGGCATTTCTGAACAGTTTAGTGTTCCAAACTGTAAAAAACATCTCGCGGGAGGAGGAGCCTTTTCTGAGAAAGACTTGAAGAGAAAAAAGGCTACTTTGATGAACTAATACAAACCTAAGGTATCAACGTCATAAAAAAAATTAAAAGCAGCAGCTTTGTTTTGTTTCACATTTTACACAATTTAAACACCAATTATGAGAGAATAAATTTCGTAACTTAGCAGAATAAGAAGTAAGCAACATGTAACTCACCCTTAAGACCGGCACTATAAGATTCCATTTCCAATCAGTTGAAGGACACTTTGTAAAAAGAGCAGAACTTTTAAGAGTTTGTTGAATCAAGTCATCATGATCTTTCCCAAGCCACTAAAAAAATATAGAAAAACGTTTATATTATTTATATAATGTATACTTCAAATTACAAATTTGAAAAAAAAAAAAAATACAAACACATTCCATATTCTAGTAATACAAATTAAATAAGATATACCGGCAAAGGAATTTAAACTAAAAAAATCAATTAAACTTTTAATATACAAACCTTACTGCAACTTGCTGGTTCCCAACTCCCTCTTGATTTACTTGTTTCATTCTTACTCGATTCTAAGATACCTGAAAGGTATAAAGACATCCCTTTTACGTGACTACACTTCAACCGAATGCGCGAAAGTTGTAAAAGGGCAGTAATGGCTTGGGATGCTCTCAGTCTCTGCTCCCCATCTGCACCCGCAGCTTTCTCAGATAACAATGGAAGAGCATGAAACATCAAACCACAATCTGGTAAATTCTGATCCACTTTATGTAAGAGTTCACCTTTTATATATATATATATATATATATATATATATATATATATATATATATATATATATATATATATATATATATATATATATATATATATATATATATATATATATATATATATATACAAAAAGAGAAGGAAAATTACTTAAACTAATCATGAATTTAAATTCAGTTTGAACCGATAAGGTGACATGATGTTCCAAAAAAACTTTCAATGGTCTGGCACAGAGCTTTGATTCTAAGCTTCACTCTTTATTTATTTATTCTTCTCTCTAACTTACTTTCTTTCTGGTCTTTCTATGGCAGCTGTTATAGACAGCCATAGTTTGTTCTTTAAATCTATCAACAGTGGTGGTCCTATCCCAACCCTTTTTCCATTTTTCATAAATGACGGCTCTATCACTTCTTCTCCTATTCACACCTATGCAGACAACTCTACATTTCCTTACTCCTTTGATTTCAAAAGAAATCCCACCTAACAGCGAATAATACATGATCCCAGGGTAGCCTAGGAGCAACTAACCTCTGATCACTCTCGATTTCTAACTGGGGTATGTAAAACATGGCTGTTTTCAAGGCCGCAAAAACTCAGTTAATTAGTCTTTCTATTCGATATAGTTTTCCACACAACTGTAACATCATCTATGAAAGTACAACTAAAAGCTTGGTCACTCACTTTGTTCTATCGCTATTACAAAGTACGATGCTCTTTTGAACTCTCCAGTGGCATACCTCCTACATTGATAATGAATTGTTAGACAGGTATTTCCACACAGACCCATCCTTTCTCTGCCCAACTCTCTGACCACAGACTCAACCACTATGATGAATCTTATATTGATTTGCACACCTTCAATCGCCATATACCAAGAGAAGCAGGCCTTTAATTTGGCCCTGGCATATGATAATCCCCAAGCCTGATGAAATTTGATACGCCTCTAGCTTTTCCCCGACAGGGAACACTAATTAATAAAAAAAAATATATAATAATATATATATATATATATATATATATATATATATATATATATATATATATATATATATATATATATATATATATATATATATATATATATATATATATATATATATATATATATATATATATAAAACTACATACCTATAAGAATTGTTGCTTTAATGGACAGAGACTGAGACGAGGTAATAACCACTTCACAAAGAGAAGAAAGTAAACCTTTTTTAATTAAGGTATATAAGATTAGAGAAAAGTAATTCTGAATCAAATTTGGTCTGAAAAAAAAAAAAAAAAAAAAAAAAAAAATATCATCATACTTCAGATACAAAAAAAAATACATTCTTCCAAAAATAACTTTAAGAATCAGGAGAAACAAAAGAGCAGATAATAAATTATGATCATATCTTGCTTTTATGAACTTTACATCAACAGATAAAAGAAAAATTATGATAAGCGACATTTAACTTCCATTATTATATATATAAGTTTGTTAAATTACATTATAGCTACAATTAAACGTTCCTTTCTGAATAATACATAATGAAAAAAAAAAATTTAAAGTTTAGGTTCAAAAAAATTTAATTTTAACAATATAGAACTTTTGCGGTAAAATCAAAGCAAAATAATTTGAATTTTCTTATGTAAAAACAAAATAAGGTATAAAAGATTAAAGTCTGGTCCTTCTAAAAGCTTAATAAACTAAATAAAAATTCTATTATTATAGTATTACAATACAAAATATATAAAATCAAGATATGCTACCTAAAATTATTTTTTAACATTACTTTCCAAAAGTTCAACAATAATTTAACGAACAAACCTCTAGCGAACATAAATTACCCGTAAATTAAGATACCTGAATTTAGCAATATGAGGAAGTAAAACTTTTGCCTCAGCTACAACAAAGCCCTCATGCAATTTCCAAGCGTCTGGATCCAAAGGTTTAACAACAGAACGTTCTGCCAAAGCCTTGTCATAATCATCGTGAGATGGACCCATAGGGATTCGAAACAAATCATATAAAAAGTCTAGAATCACATTCTGTATAATAAAGATCAGAAATGCAAATTTTTACAGAGCCTACGATATATATATATATATATATATATATATATATATATATATATATATATATATATATATATATATATATATATATATATATATATATATATATATATATATATATATATATATATATATATATATATATAATCTTAAAAATAACTAAAAAAATAATTAAAATAACTTCATGACATTATGTAAATGAGACTAAAAGAAAATATTAAAATAAATATAGCTCACTCTTGTGCTTTCACTGGGAAGTCTCAACAAGTCAATAAGGCTCTGAAGGGTTCTGTCTTGCGGTTGGTACAAAGTAATGAAGCCTGGCCAAGAACGAATAGCTGCTAAAATTGCATAACAACTTGCCTGAACTCGCATTTCCCTTTCCTCACTTAAAGAGAAAAAGAATTAGAACAATTAGAAAGGGAAAATAAAATCCCTTATTGTATTAGAGAATAAATATTTAAAGTATATTTATAAAGTTAGAATCTAACTTTATCTTTAGAAGCTCAAAAGGAGAATAATTCTGGTACTACACGATATTTATCATAGTTAAAAACCATCATCTTTATGACCAGATTATTATAACAGTAGAGATGAGTAGAAATTAACCATTTATTCCGTCGTATGAAGCAGTCATTTAAAAGACGTTACTAATGTCTAATTTTTATGAACATGAAAATAAACTGATTTTATTATTACTGTTCTAAACTTTTCAAGTACGAAAATATATTGTAATGGAAAGTAAGTCTACTAGAATGAGTTTGATATTTATGATCATGGCTGTCACTTTTGATTTTTCTAAACTACTCTTTACTCTGTTATAACTAACATTACTGTCACCAGTCTGCCGCACAAATGTTAAGGTACCTTCAGATTTCTTTGTTTTTGTTCGAGCTATTATGACACGGCAAATTATACTTCTGGATAACCAATTAACCAAATAACTGTAAATATCTGATGTAGTAAAAAAGAATGACTTCCTATAAATCAGGGGTGGGCAAACTATGGCCCCCCCAGACCAAAACTGACCTTTGAATACTTAGAGCAGACTGGGAGGGGAGAAATTTAAAATCAATATCAAATTTAAAAAAAAAAAAAGAACACTTTTAATTCAGTTAAACTCTACTTTTTTGTCCAGAATAAATTCCCCTTGAATATTATTAAATAGATACTGAATAACCAAATGATGGTCTAAATGTCCACCATAGGACATATACTCTAGACTCTAGAGTGTTATGATTTAACATGACAAATTTAATATTACCACCTTTTCCAAGTGTAGTCAAACAGTCATGTTATTTATAATTACTTTAACATCTGTTTTTTCAAAGAAATTACCAGTATTTTATAACTTGCTGATAATTTTTTAAAAAATTGAAGCTAAATGCATGATTTTAAAAGGTTAAAAACAGATAAAGATGTACCTAACCTTGCTATTACATATTTCTTTTTTGATATTGCAAGATATGAACTCAATTTTAGTGTATTTCTGATGTGATTTATTTCTTATGTTAGCTGTAATTAATGCAAGGTTATATGTCAAAGTGAAAAATTAAAGCATAACTTAATAGAAAAAAATAATTTGAGGAATCAGGATCAATTAAAATTTAGCATTCTGAATCCAATTCTCCACAGCCCTAATATATACGAAAAAAGGTGTATATATATTTGCATTCTTCTGGCAGCTGAGTTTTAGATTTGAACCCAAGCTCTTCATATGCAGGGCAAAACCTGTCAACCACTATGCAACACTATATATATATATATATATATATATATATATATATATATATATATATATATATATATATATATATATATATATATATATATATATATATATATTATATTACTGATGGATCGGATGTCATATTTTCCAATTTGCGGATGCGGATGCGGATGTTGAATTTGGAGAAGTGCGGATACGGATGCGGATGTTGAATTTTCGAAAGTGCGGATGCGGATGCGGATTTTGAATTTTCGAAAAGTTCGGATGCGGATGCGGATGCGGATGTTAATTTTGATGAGGATGGGATGCGGATGCGGATGCGGATGTATATATATATATATATATATATATATATATATATATATATATATATATATATATATATATATATATATATATATATATATATATATATATATATATATATATATATATATATATATGTGATGGATCGGATGTCATATTTTCCAATTTGCGGATGCGGATGCGGATGCGGATGTTGAATTTTTGAGAAAGTGCGGATGCGGATGCGGATGCGGATGTTGAATTTTCGAAAGTGCGGATGCGGATGCGGATGCGGATGCTGAATGCGATGGGGATGTCAAATTTTGCGGATGCGGATGCGGATGCGATTTTGAATTTTCGAAAAGTTCGGATGCGGATGCGGATGCGGATGTTAATTTTGATGAGGATGCGGATGCGGATGCGGATGTCAATTTTGATGAGGATGCGGATGCGGATGCGGATGTTAATTATATATATATATATATATATATATATATATATATATATATATATATATATATATATATATATATATATATATATATATATATATATATATATATATATATATATATATATATATATATATATATTTCAGTATCACCTTTCCCACTTTCATGAGGTGGTGCCCGCCACAATTCCCTTACAAACATAACTATTCTTACCTTTCAACGCTTTCACCACCTCCCTCCATCTCTGTCTCCACAAATCTTCTACCCTCGTCTAAACTCAAATTCCTTCCATCAAAATCACTCTCACTCCATCCATCCATATCCACTTCGGCCTTCCCCTCCCCCTACCCTTCCCCTATCTACATCGGATCTACGTACCTTGCCAACCATTCTGTTCTCTTTCATTCTTCACATATGTCCAAACCATTTTAGCACATCCTCCTCCTCTCTATCAATTACACCCTTCTTCCATTTACACATCTCCCTTATTCTTTCATTTCTAATCCTATCAATCCTTCTCAATTTATATATCGCTCTCAAATCTTTCATCTCAAAGATATTGAAACTTTTTCTCGACCGAGCACTTATCGTCTATGTTTCACACACATACAATACAGAAGGTGAACACATACATTCAAACATTCTTATCTTTATTTCTTTCGAAATTTTTCCTTTCTTCCATACTTTTCTTAGGCCCCCCAATACTTTCATTCCTTCTACCACTCTGTTCTTTATTCCTTTATCCGTCCCACCCTTACCTTCCACCCAACATTACTAGATATTTGAATTCATTCACCTCCTCAAGTTTCCATTCTCACACTTCTACAAACCAATTCCTCCCTCCACATTTCCTCATCCCCACCTCCAATCCTCATAACTTTATTCTTCGCTGGATTGAATTTCAATCTCTTGTTTGCACATTTCCCTTCAAACTCTCTCACAAGTATTTTCATCTTTTCTCCAGATTCTGCCACCAACACATGCCGCATCATCTGCAAAAAGTAAAACATTCACTTCACATTCACCCTCCATTTTCTCAACGTAATACTCTTCCCTTCTCTCTCCATTTTTCTAAGTAAACCATTCATCAATAGATTAAATAACATGGGAGATATTACAAACCCCTGTCTCAATACCACTCCTATGCTAAACCAATCCGATAGTTCTCTCTTCACCCTCACTCTTGATCTACAATTCTAAATATATATATATATATATATATATATATATATATATATATATATATATATATATATATATATATATATATATATATATATATATATATATATATATATATATATATATATATATATATATATATTAGTGATGGATCGGATGTCATATTTTCTAATTTGCGGATGCGGATGCGGATGCGGATGTCGAATTTTGGAGAAGTGCGGATGCGGATGCGGATGCGGATGCGGTTGAATTTTTCGAAAGTGCGGATGCGGATGCGGATGCGGATGTTGAATTTCCGAAAGTGCGGATGCGGATGCGGATTCGATGCGGATGTTGAATTTTGAAAATGCATGCGGATATGCGGATGTTGATTTTTTTTGCGGATGCTCCGCATCCTCGCATGCGGATGCGGATGCGGATGCCATCACTAATATATATATATATATATATATATATATATATATATATATATATATATATATATATATATATATATATATATATATTTACGGGGGAGGAAGTAGCGCTCCCGAAGCGATGAGATTACCCCCTGTTGGGTATACGGGGTGTTAAGGGTACTCCTATCTCATCCCGGAGCCCAATGGTTCGCTCCCTTTTCGCGCTCACCTTCTATCTACACGGAGTGGCTCTCCTTTACATACATAAAACATTTCTAACACATCTTAAAAAAATAAAATAAAATCAAAAATGGCGTCAACTTCGGTAGCCTCGGAGAAGCCGCGGGGGCGGCTTCCAAAAATAGCCCCTCATCCACCCCTTCCCCCATCACCACTTGGGAGTTGGTGGCCTCCGGTGATGGGGTTGGTGCCACCAGGACTCGGCCGCCGGCTTGTCCTGATGCACGGTCTATTTTTTTCATTAATTTCTGCAACATTCGCGGTCTGCACTCTAATTTCCACTTTGTTGAACATCACCTCTCTTCTTCTAGACCTCACCTCTTATTCTTGACCGAAACTCAGATGTTTGAGCGTTCTGATAGCAAACCCTATTCTGTTTCCTCCTACTGTCTCTATCCTCAATTTTCAGCCAAAGGCGGTTGTTGTGCATATGTGCGCAACGATGTCGTTTGTTCTCGTGTCTCTAATTTGGAGTCTTCCGAATTTTCTACCTTATGGCTTAGGCTCTCTTGCCATTCTACGACTAAATTCATTTGTTCTGTTTATTTATCTCCTAATTCTACTGACTATGCTAAATTCTTCGACTATTTAAACTCCAAAATAGAGCACATTCTCTCTTCTTCTCCTTTCTCTGAAATCATCATATTAGGTGATTTCAATGTTCACCACCGCCAATGGCTTTCTTCTAGTTCTCATGATACAGCTGGTGAACGTGCCTTCCTTTTCGCTATCCAAAACGACCTTGAGCAGTTGGTGCAGCTCCCTACTCGTATCCCTGATCGTCTTGGAGATGAACCCAACATTCTAGACCTTTTTCTAACTTCTAATCCTTCTCCTTTACTGTTAAACTCTTTCCTCCTCTGGGTTCCTCCGATCATCTTCTTATCTCTGTATCCTCTTCTATCTCTTCAAGTCTTCCGCAGGAAAGACCCCCTTCTACGGAAAGGAAACGCTTGTGGCACTTCGGTGCCGCAAGCTGGTCGGACTTGCGGTCGTACTTCTTTGATTTCTCGTGGAATGATTATTGCTTCCGTGGGAGGGGTCCCTCGGAGTGTGCAGAACGCATTACTGAGGTGATTCTCTCTGGCATGGAGGCATACATTCCATATTCTTTCCCTTCTACTAAACCTAACAAACCTTGGTTTAACTCTGCTTGTTCTCGTGCTATCCGCCGCAGGGACGCTGCCTTCAGGGATTACCGTCGTCTTCAAACTCCAGAAACTCACGCTACTTATATTTCATCCCGGAATCGTGCAAAATCTATCCTTCGTAACACTAAAAACTCCTTTCTCCGTAAAAATGCAATAATCTTTCTGGTTCCTCTTCTTCACGTTCTTTCTGGCATTTTGCAAAAAAATGTCAACTCTAACTTTGCTTCTTCCTCTTTCCCTCCTTTAATATCTTCCGACGGCACAACTGCCGTTTTACCTTCTTCTAAAGCTGAACTCTTTGCTCAAACTTTTGCCTCTAATTCAACCTTAGACGATTCCGGAGCTGTTCCTCCTCCTTCAACCCCCTCTAACTCAATTTATGCCTAAATTAGAATTTCTTCTAAAGATGTCATTTCTGCTCTCTCTGAGCTTAATACTAAGAAGGCGTACGGTCCTGATGGTATTCCTCCTGTGGTTCTCAAAACTTGTGCTTCCGAGCTTGCACCCTGCCTTGGTAAACTATTTCGTCTTTGTCTTCTCTACTTCAACCTTCCCTTCTTGCTGGAAACGTGCGCTCATTCAACCTGTGCCGAAGAAGGGGGACCCCTCTCAACCCTCCAACTACCGTCCTATTTCTTTGACCTCCGTTCTCTCTAAAGTTTTCGAATCTATCCTTAACAGGAAGATTTGGAAACATCTCAATTCTTCTAATCTTATCTCTGATCGCCAGTATGGCTTTCGTAAGAAACGCTCTACTGGTGATCTTCTTTCCCTTCTCTCTGAATCTTGGTCCTCCGCTATTCGGCATTTCGGTGAATCTTTTGCTGTCGCGCTGGACATATCGAAAGCCTTCGATAGAGTCTGGCACAAAGCTTTGATTTCTAAACTTCCCTCTTTTGGTATCTATCCTTCTCTCTGTGATCTTCTCGCTAATTTCCTTTCCGGTCGTTCTATAGCAGCTGTTGTAGACGGCCACCGTTCATCCTTTAAATCTATTAACAGTGGTGTTCCTCAGGGTTCTGTACTATCACCAACACTTTTTCTACTCTTCATTAATGACCTTCTCTCTATCACCTCATCTCCTATCCACTCCTATGCTGATGACTCCACCCTTCATTATTCCTTCCATTTTGAAAAACGTCCCACCCAACAGCAGTTGATAGACTCGAGAAGGGTAGCCTTGGAGCAACTAACCTCTGATCTTTCTCGTATTTCAAATTGGGGCAGAGAAAACATGGTTGTTTTCAATGCCTCAAAAACTCAGTTCCTCCATCTCTCCACTCGACACAATCTTCCACACAACTATGATATCTTCTTCGAAAAACACACAACTCAAACCTTCATCTGTCCTTAATATTCTTGGTGTTTCTTTTTCTCGTGATCTTTCTTGGAAAGATCACATTACTTCTCTTTCTAAACAAGCTTCTAAGAGGTTGGGTGTTCTGAGGCGCCTTCAGAATTTCTTCACGCCACCCCAGTTGCTTGCTCTGTATAGGGGTGTTGTTCGTCCCTGTATGGAGTATGCTTCGCACATCTGGGGTGGTTCCACACATACAGCTCTCTTAGAGAAGGTGGAGTCAAGGGCATTTCGTCTCATCAACTCTCCTGCTCTTACTAACTCTCTCAATCTCTTTCTGCCCGTCGAATTGTTGCGTCACTCTCTCTTTACTATCGCTATTACAACGGACACTGCTCTTCTGAACTCTCTCGTTGCATACCTCCTCCATTAAGAAGAGCTCGTGCGACACGCCTTTCTACACATTCTCATCCTTTTTCTGTCCAACTCTCCGACCCCAGACTTAACCGCTATGCTCAGTCTTACATATACTCTACTGGTAAAGTCTGGAACACACTCCCTTCATCTGTTTTCCCAACTTCCTTTGACTTGCATACTTTCAAACGCCGTGTGTCTGGACACGTCGGCCACCATCGACCATGATAATAGACATTTCCCAACTCCGGTGGAATTTGGTAGGCCTCTGGCCTTTGCCCACCGGAGGAGACATAAAAAAAAAAAAAAAAAAAATATATATATATATATATATATATATATATATATATATATATATATATATATATATATATATATATATATATATATATATATATATATATATATATATATATATATATATATATATATATATATATATATTATATATTCACTATCACCTTTCCCACTTTCGTGAGGTGGTGCCCGCCACAATTCCCTTACAAACATAACTATTCTTACCTTTCAACGCTTTCACCACCTCCCTCCATCTCTGTCTCCACAAATCTTCTACCCTCGTCGAAACTCAAATTCCTTCCATCAAAATCACTCTCACTCCATCCATCCATCTCCACTTCGGCCTTCCCCTCCCCCTACCCTTCCCCTATCTACATCGGATCTACGTACCTTTCCAACCATTCTGTTCTTTTTCATTCTTCACATATGTCCAAACCATTTTAGCACATCCTCCTCCTCTCTATCAATTACACCCTTCTTCTATTTACACATCTCCCTTATTCTTTCATTTCTAATCCTATCAATCCTTCTCAATTTATATATCGCTCTCAAATCTTTCATCTCAAAGACATTGAAACTTTTTCTCGACCGAGCACTTATCGTCTATGTTTCACACACATACAATACAGAAGGTGAACACATACATTCAAAAATTCTAATCTTTATTTCTTTCGAAATTTTTCCTTTCACCCATACTTTTCTTAGGCCCCAAAATACTTTCATTCCTTCTACCACTCTGTTCTTTATTCCTTTTTCCGTCCCACTCTTATCTTCCACCCAACATTACTAGATATTTGAATTCATTCACCTCCTCAAGTTTCCATTCTCACACTTCTACAAACCAATTCCTCCCTCCACATTTCCTTATCCCCACCTCCAATCCTCATAACTTTATTCTTTGCTGGATTGAATTTCAATCTCGAGTTTGCACATTTCCCTTCAAACTCTCTATCACAAGCATTCTTTTCTCCAGATTCTGCCACCAATACATGCCGCATCAACTTCAAAAAGTAAAACATTCACTTCACATTCACTCTCCATATTTCTCAACGTAATACTCTTCCCTTCTCTCTCCATTTTTCTAAGTAAACCATTCATCAATAGATTAAATAACATGGAGATATTACAAACCCCTGTCCTCAATCCCACTCCTATGCTAAACCAATCCGATAGTTCTCTCTTCACCCTCACTCTTGATCTACAATTCGCATATATTATATATATATATATATATATATATATATATATATATATATATATATATATATATATATATATATATATATATATATATATATATATATATATATAATATATATATATATAGTGATGGATCGGATGTCATATTTTCTAATTTGCGGATGCGGATGCGGATGCGGATGTCGAATTTTGGAGAAGTGCGGATGCGGATGTTGAATTTTTGAAAGTGCGGATGCGGATGCGGATGCGGATGTTGAATTTTGAAAGTGCGGATGCGGATGCGGATGCGGATGTTGAATTTTCGAAAATGCGGATGCGGATGCGGATGCGGATGCGGATGCGGATGTTGATTTTTGTGCGGATGTTCCGCATCCGCGCATGCGGATGCGGATGCGGATGCCATCACTAATATATATATTCAATTAACTAGAGAAAAAGAGAAAATGCAAATAATAATAAGAAAATCCCTTACTTTTTACTATATTCCAAATCATATTCATGATGTCGATAATGAATATCCGAAAAAGGAGCCATTATCATGTGAAATTGTGAACATGAAGTTCTCCAATTGGGGTCATTTAAGAGAAACAAAAGGCTGCCCATAAGAGCTTCATTAACACGAGGGTAAGGGCAATCCAAAATACCGTAAAGTGTGCTTGAGACTCCCCCACATTCTACAAAGACTTGCGGATTTAAAATTGCTGCAGATAAATTAAAACAATTATATAAATGAAATAAAATTTATTTTAAAACATATAAAAAAAAAAAGGGCTAAAAACAATTAAAATGAGCACGATAACCCAAATTCCCAGTGCTGAATAATGAATTTATTATTATTTTTATTATTATTATTATTATTATTATTATTATTATTATTATTATTATTATTATTATTATTATTATAATTAACTTAAAAAATGTTTTACAAAATATGCTAGGACAATGAATAATTAACGTACAATAACATACAACAAGAATGAGTAAGAGAATAAAATGAGTAGGAGTAAGTAAAAAAAAAAAATCTAAAGCATTGATCAAAGCAGAAAATGGTTGGAGGAATATACTCATAATATACAAGGACAACATATGTCCGAATAATTTGAGGATTTTGCAATGAGATGGAAGGAAAAGAGTAAGTAGTAGAAGGCAAGAAGGTAAGTACTTGGGTTTGAAGAAAATTCACGATTATAAAGGTACGGAGTGTGATAAAAGTAATTGAGGAAAACAAAACATACATCGGAACGTTTTTTTCAAAGCTAACGGTAGTAGTCTTGGGAATCTACGAGCAAATTGAGAGGAACTGAAAATTTGACAAGAGGATGTTCGAAGAGTCTCATGATCTAACTATATATATATATATATATATATATATATATATATATATATATATATATATATATATATATATATATATATATATATATATAATATATATATATATATATATATATATATTATAGATTTTTTTTTTTTTTTTTTTTTTTTTTTAAGTTATGATGAGCACTCACAGGCAGAGCTATACTATAAGAGGGAATGTTATATAAATAAAAGAATAAAAAATCCTACAAAACCCACCTAACGCAAATTTCGTAGGTGAGACCAGACGTAACTTTTGAGTAACTGAGATTAAATTCAATATGAAATACATAAGATGGAAGAGAATTCTACATAACAGAGATGGCTGGAAACAAGTACCACAACCGACAAGCCTAGTTACCTATATCCAGACAAAATTTCTGTGCAGACAATGCACCCCTTGTGCTGCGAGGGCATCGTAAAGGTGGAGGTATACGAGTTGTCAATTCCATCGAGAATTTTCCGCTATGGTACTTATAGAAAAGAGACAAAGCAACTAAAATAAAGGGGTCAAGGAAATTCGAGAGAGCAGAACAATTTATAAGATTTTTAGCTTTTGACTAGACTCTATCCAAAAGACAGGTGAAACCGAAACCACCCCAGATATGAAAGCAGTAGTTCATACAAGGGTGTATGAAGTCTTTGTATAAATAGAGTAACTGTGAAGAAAAAAAAATCTCTCAGCCTAAACTACCAGCTTCTTTGAGGCAGCCTAGCAACCTTTATGATGAGAGGCTTCCAGTACATTTTTTTTTGTTTATGGGAAGTCAAAAGATGCCCATAACGTCAACAGGAGAGATGTGAGAACCATCAAAAGATATTGAAAAGTTAGGAGGTGTCTCTGAGAGTGAAGATTTCTAGATATGAGTTTTTAAAGAATTGAACTTTACAAGGATGAGACGACCCCACTGGGATCAGCAAGAATAAAATAAGAAAGATTAAGATGAGAGGCAACTCTAGATGCAAAAGAGGGAGCAGATTTGAAATGTGTAGAAGAATGGATGGTTGAGTCTCAACACATGATGGATAGGGTTAGATGAGAAGCAGAAAAGATCATTAATGAAAAGTAGGAATAGAGTAGGAGACAAGACAGAACCATGAAGAACACCAATATCGACAGGATAAGAAGAATTCTTCCCATTAACAACAGAAGAAATGGAACGATTAGAAAGAAAGCACGACGTAAGTAAGCAAAGAGGAGGGGAGCTTGGAAAGCAGTGACGCATGCACTACCCAGTCAAATACCTTTCAACCATAAATCTGAGACAGGAAAGTATATCACCAGTAAACATCGAAAGTCATACTGATGATCGGAAAGAAGGGAAATGAGATTCCAGATCCAAAAAATGAGAGTAGAGAAGGGTCTCGAAGATCTTAGACAGAATACAAATGAGAGTTATAGGGCGACAGTAAGAAGGATCAGAGTGGCTACCTTTCTTCGAAATAGGTTGAATAAATGCGCGCTTCCAACACTGAGGGAAAGTACTAGTATTCAGGCAAATAGAGAAAAGTCGAACGAAGGAAGGAGTCAGCTCAGAAGCACACTCCTTAAAACTTTGGGAGGAATATCATCCGGGCCAATTGCCTTCCTAACGTTCATAGATTTCAAAAGCCCATACACCTGATCAAATGTACTCTCAGGTAAAGGCCAGGAACATCTGAGAGGGGAAGAAAGAGGAGGAGGAGGAGGAGGATTGCCGGAGTAGTCCAGGGTTAAATCAGAGGAAAACAGGAGGCCAAAGAGATTAACCTTTTCAGTTGGGAATATTAGTAATAGAACCATAAAAGCTAATAAGATGGAGAAAGATAGATTTACATAAGTTAGAGAGGGTTTTGGCAAGGGGCCATAAAGATTTTTCAGTAAGAAAATTAAGGAGGTCACCGCACTTTCACATTGAGAAAGTCTGCTTTGCTCATCGAAAGATATCCCAGCAACGATTCGGAGCACAATTTTAGCTAGTAATAAGAGAACATTTTCCCAATCGATACGCGGTCTCTAACATGAATTGCACGAGAGCAAGCACAATCGAAACTTGGATTATGAGGAGAGAAATATTTAAAAGAAATGAATCTGCTCATCCCATAAACGCTCACATTCCCCACCTTATCGGCAGAAACGAAAGTGTCTTCAAAAACGAAACGGTCCCTCTATGCATAGTTAACGAAGAAACGGAAAGCTCCCACCAGTCAGCTCGATCTAAGTGCCACAAGATAGATTATTACCTAGAAACAAGGTAAATCAGTTGGAGAGAAAGCAAGGAAATATAGAGAAATAAGGTTGTGGTATAGATTTATCTAGAGAAGCGAAGACGGAGTATTTATAGAGAGGACTAATGGTGAAATATAAAAATATAAGTCAAGGGTGTTCAAGAATTGGTTCGGACGATCCGGAATATGTGTAGGTTCTTTAATCAGTTGCTCTAGATCGTTGACTGAATAGTTGAATGATTCAGCTCCCTCCCCTGCTGAATCAGTATGAGAGGGCCCAACCATTCAGTGTTGTGTACAATGAAATTCCCTACAAAGAGGGCCTCATGATTTGGGTGAGAAGATGTAGCAGTTTCGTGAGAAATAGTTCTATTGAGAGAACAGTAGCAAAAGCACAAGATTATAGAAGTTGTAGAAAGAAAGATTTTAAGCCACAGAACATTGAAGTTAGGAAATTCAAGATTTACAAGAAGTGTTACCGGAGTGTCAATGTTTACATACGACCACAATAATAATAATAATAGGATAAGTACTATATATATATATATATATATATATATATATATATATATATATATATATATATATATATATATATATATATATATATATATATATATATATATATATATATATATATATATATATATAAGGGGATGCAGAATTCAGAAAAATGAAAGGTAAACAGTAGATTGAGTAAAGTAATTTCATGTCATTTTAACATCTAAAAACTAAACGTAAGACTGCAGAAAAAAGAAAATTATTATTATTATTATCAGTAGTAGTAGTAAGTTTAAAGGCTGAAAAGTTTAATATAAATCAGGCTAAAACAAAATAAATCAAAAAGTTCAGAAACTCAAAATCGAAATTCATATATAGTTTTATTTATTGAACAATATTTAAATAAATTAAATAAAACAAAACTTACCCAATTCATTGACAATTGCTTGCGCTGAACGTAGCAATTTATCTCTGTCCCTTGAGCCATCTTTGGCAATGGCTATTAAAGACCTTGCCAAACCATTTTGAAATTCTTGAGGTGCAACAAATAAAATATGCCTTGCTAATCTAATACCATGAAGTCTTTCACAGTGATTGTCAATGCAAATATCAATACAGCTAGTAATAAAAATAATTAAAAAATTTTAAAAATGTTTTATAAACCTTACTTAAAATTTAATAAAATGCTTAATAAGGAAATAACTTTGCAATAAATAAAAAAAAAGAACAAACATGAAAAAATAAACACTAGATGCTTCAGTTTACCCAACACTTCACAAGCAAAATATTCAGAAATTTCATCATTTTAGATGACACCTACATCCCCTTGATATATACACCCAATGTGTGGTAATTTCAATGTTTTGGACAGCTCCCAGAAAAGTCTTCCCTCCTCTATATATATATATATATATATATATATATATATATATATATATATATATATATATATATATATATATATATATATATATATATATATATATATATATATATATATATATATATATATATATATATATATATATATATATATATATATATATATATATATATATATATATATATATATATATATATATATATATATATATATATATATATATAT
>SEYY01023697.1:55000-113852 GCA_009176605.1 Armadillidium nasatum
TCGACAGGCATCACTATATAATGGGTTATGTGAGGTGGCAGTCATTCCTTAAATTACAGTAGATACTAAGAATATCAACCACCTACACTACAGAAGAGAAATCCCAACAGTTTGTAATCTCAACAGGTTACACAATTAATTTTACTTAAGAAACAGCTAAAATGATTTTATTAGGACTAATGTACATTTTAATAATAATAAAAGAAATGAAACATTTGACTTGTTACATTCGGTAGCAAGCAAATTTAGTTTCACTTTCTAAACTTTCTGGTTGATAAAAATAAATTTTTTCCTTTTATTTTTTGGCAGTTCCATGATGATAAAATCACTAAAGAGCAAACCTGTCATAATATTCTACAAGTATATGACTTTTAGTTAATTTAAATTAATTTCACATTAAGTATTTATATTTAAAAAACAGTATTATTGATAACCCTATTTAGTAACATATTTTACTATCCATATATACAATTTTTTATTTAATCCAGAAAAAAAAAATTATTTGGAATTAGTTATTAAATGTTAACAACGTTGGTTTTATAAAAAAAATGTTATACAAAATTTTGAGATTTTAAACTTTCTAAAATCACAACAGATTAATAATTGCACATATAATTTCCAAAAAGACTTTTCATATAGAAGCAGAAAAAAACATTAATATTTTACTATTATTTACAGACTACCATAGATAAGCAAATGAGAAACTTCCTAATGAGAATTGATGATCTGCATGTTCAAGATTTTTAAAAAACTTTTAGTATGTTGCAGTTGCTGAAAACATTATAGAACAATTATTTAAGAAATATTTTATCTGTATTATTTGGTCTAGTTAAAAGCTTCATAAAATAACTTATATAACCCAATGAGGAATATAATATTTTAATACTCTGGGAGGGGTTGAACCCTCAAAATGGGGTCAGAAAAATGGCTGAAAAATAAGGCCATAAGGGGGTACACCTCTCCGGAGGAGGGGATGAACTCTCAAAAAGGGACCAGGAAGTAGCCAGGGCTTGCAACATTTCAGTAAATGGCCTCATAAAAAAGCATGTGGTTGGCCTGGTCTACCTAGATTTGCAATTACAAATCAAAGGCCGATGTAAGGATTCAGTGTTAGAAAAAAATGTGGGAACTGTTCTTCCAAGTAAGTCTCCATCCATATACATCCCAGAAAAGAATAAATTTACAAAATCATTTTGAGAGTTCTTTTACAAACATTAAGATCCCTAAGTAAACTTCCCTTTTAGTATATAACAAAAATGGTATATTAACTTAAAATAAACCTTAGGTATCGTAATAAGTTAAATGGTGTTCTTCATATTCAATAAGTACAATCTTAAGCATGGTAACATCATAAAATACATATTACTGAACTGCTAGAAACTATACTGTAACAGACAATCATGTTAATTTGAAAGCAAGATAAACTAATTATAATTAGTACAGAGAAAATTAAAGTGTATTCATCTAAACATTTTCTTAATGATAAGATATAAATTTTCATGGCCAATATAGATTAATACTACAAACTAAACCCTTCTATTTTAAAGGGTTTCATTCTAACTTTTCAGTTAGAACAAAAATATTTCTGGAGCGGTTGCCACAATTGAATATATTGACACAAGCATAGTCTAAACTACAAAGTGATTTATATGCAATTAAATATCTCAGAAAATGATTTTTCAGTATTTGTTTGTTTAGCTTGTTAATATTTTTAAAACATATACAGTATATGATTTAAAGTAATATTTAGTTTTAATAACCTTCACTGATGTACTTCAAACAATGAAATCAATTGTGAATGGGAAAACTCTTTACAGCAAAATAAATTTTGGTCCAAACTCAATCTCAGTTGGGTACAAAATGTAAAAAATTAATTCTATTATAACACTAAATAAAAAGGAAAATAAATTACTTACAAGCAATAATATTTTTCTTTAGTTTTTATATCATTCCAATCTTCTTTAAATTTTTGAGTATAGTTTTCCAAAGCTAAATCATTGGAGTTTCTTTCAGTAACTGCTATCCTTGTATTTATGTTTTTGGACTCAGATTTCTTTGAAGTTTCTTTTACATAATTCACTGTATTATTAATTAAGGAGAGACATATTTCTTTAGACTTGGAGCTATTCAGGGATGGCTTGCAAACAACTTGTGAGACTTGGTGAAACAATCCTGTTAATCCTTCTGATGTATCTATGTCAAAGGCAGAATTTCTTAAAGAGTCTGACTTAAAGTCTTGTTGTCCTATAATAATAATAATAATAATAATAATAATAATAATAATAATAATAATTTTATTTCCTTATTCATTATAGCATGAGGCAAATTAAATATTTGACTATGCAAGTATTGATTTTTTTTAGGGTATATATATATATATATATATATATATATATATATATATATATATATATATATATATATATATATATATATATATATATATATATATATATATATATATATATATATATATATATATATATATATGAAATTCTTAACCTGATTTAAGTAACAAGTATCTAAAGTGATTATGTATCTAAACAATCATAACATTCCACAAAATAATAATAATAATAATAATAATAATAATAATAATAATAATTATTAATTATTAGAAGAGGAAAGAAGATGGACCAGAAGAACTAACACCAGATATTGTTTAGCAGAGGATAACTGAAATTTTTGAATATTTTAAAATTTTAAGATGATTAGAATTTTTTTATTAAATCAAAATTAGAAATTGAATTTAGATTAAATAATGAAACAAAATTAATTTTAAACGGATTAAAGTGGAGGAGCAACAAAATTTTGAATAGCAGTTCTTTTCAATAAGTAAAATATTTTAAATAGACAAATTAAAAGGGGTGTGAAAAACTTATATATATATGCAACATCTGGTTGATAAAGGATTGGGATTTCGTCGCAGTCAGGATATTTGGAGAATTATTCTTTGCAGGTTCTAAAGGCTGGGAACCTTTTTTACCAGAATTTTCCCATGTACGGTTGCAGGAACATGTAGTTTCTACAGCCAACGCCACCCTGCATCTTGCGGGATATGGTGCAATGAATAAAAAAAAAAAAAAAAAAAAAAAAAAAAAAATAAAAAAATAATAATAATAATAATAATAATAATAATAATAATAATAATATGGGAAATTGCTGAAAGGGTGGTACTTTCCAAATGAGTGCTGTAAATTTTATGAGAAGAAACATGTTTTCAAGTTTAAATTATAATGTTTCCTTGATTCTTCAAGTTGCTGTATCATATGATTACATATTTGAATAACAAGAATGGTTCTTCTAAAATATGATAAAAACTTTGGAAATTGTTTGACTGGTTGGGTAATACCAGTCATATATATGGGTAATGCCAGTCATAGAGCACAAAAATAAATTGACCAAATTTGGCATTGCTATTAAAAGAGCTGAAATTGGAATATGAGAGTAAATAAACAAAAATTGTTATTCAAAGTTAACTTTTTTTGTATTTCAGTTATTAATAATTGGGACGTTTCTCCACAAATTTTTATAGAGTGACAACTCTCCTAACTTCAACTTCTAGAAAATTTTCTAGTAGACTATCTCCTAAGTTTTATTTAATAGATATGTTTTAACTGTTAGAATTCTTTCCAAAAGATTTTTTATTCTTCTAATTTGCTGACTGGTTTCACCCACCAACATTGGATGTCAGAGCTTGGATTCTAGATGAATAATTTATTTTAAAATGTTAAGCCAAAAGTTAATTAAGATTATAAATTTTCAAAAATTATTGATAAAGTATATATTAATAAATAGAAGAATAAACATTTTTTTTTGAAAATGGAAGAGAAATTATAATATATAAAATAAAAGCTAGATAAAGAACCTCCACATAATAATAATAATAATAATAATAATAATAATAATAATAATAATAATAATTCATTTCAAAAAATTTAAAAAATCATTGAAATAATTATCAATTTTTATAAATAATAAGTAATTTTTCATTTTAAAAATTTACTGAATAAAGTGTAGATTTAATTCATGCCAGGATCTTGTGTTCAAATCAGATTTTTAATGAGGTTTCTGAATTTTATTAATGAAAAATATGTAACCCAACTTTTCTATAAATATCAGCAGACAATTTTTTTATTATACAAAAAAACTGAGGCATGCAGTTTTTGTATGATAATGAAAAAATTATTACAGTAATTATACTGTGAAAATATATATATAATGTAGATCATAAATATGAATAATCTAAGTATAGAAACTATTATTTTGCAGCCATTATCATTTGGAAAGGTAAATGACCACAAGTAAACAAATATAAGTAAGTCTAGTAAGATAACCTAGCAAATACTTTCTCTTGCATAGCATAAATAAAATAAAAATAAAAAATGATTATAGATTATATATCAACATGATGCTTATATGAGAGAGAACA
Source organism: Armadillidium nasatum (assembly GCA_009176605.1). Taxonomy (NCBI): domain Eukaryota; kingdom Metazoa; phylum Arthropoda; class Malacostraca; order Isopoda; family Armadillidiidae; genus Armadillidium; species Armadillidium nasatum. The sequence goes on from SEYY01023697.1 coordinate 59,433, forward strand.
ATACCTTCACCGTTCAGAATAAAAATAATTTATTTATTTGTTTGATATAGTTTTTCTTTTATATATATATATATTTTAACTATTTTTCCATAAAGTAAGAATGTGTATAGAATGCATTTTAACATTTTAACTTTATATTTTCAATAGTATAAAAATAAAGAGTTTATACGATTAAATTACTATTAATATACAGAATTAAATTCAGCTTAATTGTGTAATAAAATACCAAATACCTAAAATATCACCATTAAAAAATATATAAATTATAATGTATAAATAACACGATTTTCTAGTTTAATATTTGATAGATATATTTCAATACAGAAAAGGATAATATATCAATATTAAATTTGAAATTTAATAAGTATTTAATAAATTATACCCACAACACTCTGTCCCTATATAATACTGTCATGTATTTAAATTCATTATTGAAATTGATGCATCAGCCTGAAATACCAAAATTTGCCTATAAAAATGGCACCTTCCATATATGAAAATTAATATATTTTTGTAATATTTTCAGCCATCAGGCATTTTTATTTTTCAAGTGTTCTGCACTCTGTTAGGCTTAATTCATTTCAACAGAATAAATTAAATGTTAACCTCGTTCTTATTTTTACCATTATCCCATATTATATTAACTTAACTACCATTTTACCTCTTTTTGAGCGGCCAATCCTTGGTCCTCTTGGTCTCAGATTCCGCTTCATAACAATTTTACCCTAGTATAAAATTGTTAAGAACCAGTCCTTGTATCTTCAGTACATTACCACAACACTCAGGTTTCTACTATTACTTTAAATAAAAAAAACAATATCTTTAAATAGGCCAAAGTTCTGTCAGCCTATTTAAAGCTAACAAATTAAAACTAGGCTACCGAAACGTGGTTCACCACAGTTAAGTTTTTACAAATATTCTTTCAAAAAAATAACTTCCTGTAAATTATCTTTACTTTGGCTAACTTTCGTTTACATTGTATTCACCATTAAACATAACAACTATCCAAATTTTAAATAAGTTAATCACTTTTATAACGACGTCTATAAAAAAGACTAATCAGTTTGTTTACTAAACTAATTATTCTTCTTCCTTTCTAATATTTTCATACATTCTCCATAGTAGACGATCTCTATTACCTCCAAGTCGACTCACAGTTGCGATCTTCTATTCAATCACAGCATAAAATTAAAGAATTCAAATTTTCTTTTCATTTACAGGCTCCCGTCCCTCTCCCACCCGCCCCCCCAAAAAAGACAAATAACGATATAAAATAGATTTTAATAAAGTTTAAAAAATTTTACTTTACTTTGGTTTTTTATATGGTCATTGGTCGATGATCCCCTCCCGAATATGTAATCAATTAAATTCTTCGGAATCTACAATGGAGTGAGGGTGATGGAATCGAGGGTATGTGCAATTTAGGCTGTTTTATCAGCACTTTCATTACAAGTGTGACTAATATTATCTGTAGACAGGAGTGTATTCGACAATATATTCTTAGGTATGATTGAAGTTTGCTGATGGAAATAAGATGAAGAACTGTCAGAGTTTCACAGAAAATAATCTTCTGTGAGTTTAGGAAGAGTTTAATTAATTAGAAAATCTGATGTATAGCATATAATTCTGCACACACTATGGAGTGTTCGGATAATAGATATCAGCTTCTAATAAACTAAAAGTGTGGTAAATATAATGATGAAGAGGTTTAGGCTGGTATTATTACTTTAGATTCATCCGCTTAATTGGGAAATAAGTCATGATATTCTGTTTAATGAAGGTTGAGGAATAATTGCAGACTACTTTGTGGAATGTTCTTTTCGTTTCAAGTCTCCATGAGAAGAAAAGGAAAGCATTTATGTTAAAGAGGAGACACAGTAAAGCTTTGAGAAAACTGGGATTGGGATCCCCTTGTAAGAAACAATATAATAAATGGTTGATATCTGGTTTTCAAATTATGCAAGCGGGCCGAGTTAATGACTGTAAGGCATATTTTATACTATAAGTGATTTTGAGGATAAATTGAGATAGTTCGCTATTTGTTGGTCTCTTTGTAGACATAGAGAAAGAAGATCAGTTTCCACAAATAGTGCATCAATTGGAGATAATCGGAAGACATCCATGTAGACTCAAAGAACCGTATTTTGTATTTTGTTTCTCGAATATAAATGTGCAAGCCAAGTCATAAATTTCTACCACATAGTTATTTACTTTGAATTACTTGCGGGTAGGTAGTATTGTATTAGTAGTTACCTACTGACTTCTCGGTGTACACTCGAAAGTCTTAATTATATCTAAATGGCGCACGCAGGAAGATTATAGGCATTCAATAAGCCAACAAGGACATTTTTTTCAGCTTTTTTCAATTTTTATTTCTGGAATAAAATTTTTACTATATAAAGTACAAAAATTAAATTGTATGTGGCAGATTCAGAGGTTCAAGTTGATTCTGTTAGAATAATGTTGAAAACGTTTCAGCATTTGAGAGATCATCCATTAAGAATTCATCATCCTTTGGTACTAGGAAAGTTGGGATAGATGAGTTGCCATCCATCAGAATTAGAGAGTTCAGAGTTTTTGAGAGAAGCGAGAATGATTCAAGTGTTCAACGATGCGTATTAAAAGTCTCCTCTTTTTTTCCAAAGGTTTGTAATTCTTTTACAGCTGGGAATTAATTGTTGGTATTTTATATAGTTTTCCATTATTGAAACTTTGCGTAAGTGGTAATATGCACTCTCTATATAACTGCAAGGACATTCAGCTTTGTTCTGAAAGGGCTTTCTTTAAGTCTGAAAACAGATTTTTCCATTTTTAATAGTTCAGAGTTCACTAGGTCTATTCTGGTTGTAATATCTTTATTTGGGTTATTAGGTAGAAATGTTTTATCAAATGCATCTCATTCAGGAGGTCTGCTAGAGTGTTATCTTTGTTTTGAGATTCAACGGGAAAAAGTTACGAAAAGGGAATTTTCACTATGATAGGCAAATGATCACTGACCATATAATGTAAAAATAACACCTTTGAGGAAAAGATCCGTAGTATATGCAGTAATTTCATAAGGATCAATAGGGGTAGCCTGGTCTGGTGGGGTTAGAAGCATTATATCTGCGAGTGGAGCAATATGTGAGAGGGCTTTCCATATTTTATTATGCCATTTACATGGAAGTGAAGGCTTCCAATGAGAGTGGTGTGCTTTAAAAACACCATAGATAAGTACTGGGGGCATCATTTGGTGAAAATGGTGAATAAATTACTGGCTCATAAAGTCTGCACTAACTAGAATTATATGAAAATTGTGGTCCATTTTGATGACGTATATTTTTTAATGCCAAGATTTGCAACAAATTAAGTGTATTTTTAAGCTATGCTTTATATATTCCAACAATGTGAGGCTGTGTGGAGGTAAAATATATTTTTAAATCAAGAATCGATGAAGAAGAGAGCGTTGATTCCAGAAAAGGAAAAAAAAGGGGTTTCCAATGGTGATCAGGCAAACTTCATCGTCGATCTAAATGTTTCGCCTTGTAGATTTTTTATTCTTGTTTTTTTTTTTATGTACATTCAAAGTAAGCCAGTTTATTTTTCGAAGTGCCCTCACCAACAAGGGGTATGTGTCTTCCCTCCAGGAGAAACAATATTGTCCTTTAGACCATCGAGAGTTAAGGCAAACCAATGATTCGCCGTGAATAGGTGTTAAGAGAGCATCAAAAATTCTCACGACGAATAGTTGGCTAGCCTGAACTCTTGATGGAGTATTTTGTCTGCTGGAGGGACAGCACAAATATTCACAGTTAAGTGTTGGATCCCTCGTATCTCCAGGCATCATGACTTACCCATCTCTTTAAAAAAAAAAAAAAAAAAAAAAAATTATATATAAAAAAAAAAAAAAAAAAATTATAGAGCAAGGTTCCCAATATTTTTTTGCTTGTGGGTATCCCTGAGTCCTAATTTTACGTATGTGAACCCCATATACTCAAATATAATATTCCTAGATAAAACTTAAGTATATTTTTACTTGTAATGACAGAATTAGTAAATAAATTTAAAAACATACTATTTAAAACAACTTACATAAATGTATTCCCAATGCTATTAAAAAGGATCCCAACTAGAGATCCTTGTGGCTTGTTTTGATATTAGCATTTGAATATCTGGCTCCAATTTTCTGACCCCCTTTTACTATATGAAGTCGATTACCATTTTTTGTTAACAACAATGACATACATTTTAGCATTCTCCCATAAAAGCGGATATTTACATACAACGTCAAAATTCTTCCATACATCAGCGACATTTACCTCAAATGGAATCAACACCCAATCAGGGATGTTAAGTTCTAGTAGGTACTTGAACCGAACTTGTATATCTTCATAATTTTTTTTTTTTCAAATGATCAACATACACTACACAATCATCAACTTTTACATCACAGCTAACTGAAGCAAGGATTTGAAACTGGTCAAACACTCGGCATGAGATATTAAGACTGCAAATTTTGGGTTTTGTTAGGAATGCATTAATGGTTTCTTTGATAGCAATTAAATCACGAGTATGTGATTGCAGCAGCATAAGAGAATTCACTTTTCAAACACCTGAGAAATAAAATATCTGTTAAATAGTAATCAACTATTTTCCAATCTTCTTTTCATTTAGAAATCATCCAATATTGTCCCAAAGAACAATTGCCTTTAAACAACCATCACGCCTCTGTATGCAGTACACGACGATCACATCCTTCTTCAATTTCATCACTAAATATCTTGATGACCATTACCTTTAATAAGGTTGACAGTTTTTATTACAATTGCTAAGACTTCATGAAGATGTCCACTCAATCTCTTTGCCACCTGATGTTGGCGGTCAATCACGCAACGTATGCAAGGATACTTTTCGTAATGCATTGCCAATAGATCATAAGAGTGTCAATAGAACCCTCTGTACCTACCGACCATGGAAGCAGCGCCATCAGTAGCACAAGCCAATAAATTTTCAAGTGAAATATTTTTTTTCCTCTAAAATAAGAGTAGACTTCCTTAAATACCGTTTCACCTTTAGTATCCTATTTGAGAATATTGCAAAAAGCTTTTCCTCTCTGAGTTCATCATCATTTATATATCCTACTTATGCCAATAAAAGTGCTTCATTATCCATCAAAATTTATTCATAGAGTTGCCATGCACATTATTTTACTCGTAATTGAGCAATAAGTTGATTTTCTACATCTTCAGACATTTCATCGATGTCTGGAAATTGTTATTGATTAAAGCAAGGTCATCAATAATTTTACGTGCATTTTTGTTTAACATTGTTAAAATTACAACTCCTGTCAACGTCAAGATGACAGTTTCACCAATGTTACGTGGCTTTCCAGAGTTTGCTGATTTCATGATGCTAATTAACCGTTATCTTTATTGCTATTAATCAATTTGTGTCTTCATTGAAAACTGTCTCGTAGTTTTCGGAAATAATCCACCGATTTATTTTCCTTTTCGCTGCGTCTTGTCTCCAAATCATGAAGAAGCTTACTTGGCTTCATGAAATCATTAGACAGCATAGTTATACATATAAGACACACTGATGATGCAATAAAACCATACCAAATATAGTAAAAAAAAAAAAAAAATATTGAATAACGTTCAACAACAAACAATAGATTTCACGACGTCGATGCCTATTAAGCACTATAGCATGAAATGACTGCCTTTTTCTGGATAAGTCGGTGCTTAAGTAATTTTTTTCCCTTCAGAATTTTCTAGGAACAGGAAATTTTTTTAGCATCAACTATAGTAGTTTCGAGAAAATACAAGTATCTCCTAACTGCGAATTTCTGAACTTTCTGTATATTTTATTTTATTTTTATTTAATAAATTTTATAATTTTTATCATGGACCTCCGAAAGCATTTTACCTTTGAGAAACCCTTCAAAGCTTCTGTGGACCCTGGTTGGGAAACGTTGCTCTAGAGGAAGATGAGAAAGATATATAAAGCACTTCAACAAAATATTCAAGCTTTTGACAAATTAAAATATCACTGCTGCAGATTGTGAGATTGGGTCTTTCTGTAGGTGTCGACTCTCCTACATTATCTCCGAGCCTAAAGAATTAAAGGTTTAAGATTTCTAAGATTATTAGTAGACACATTCTTTAATCAAGTACACAGTATATCTATTTCCAGTACGGCGTTGTTTTAACTGCTGGTAGTATGGGCACGATACAATTTCATGTAAATCTAACCCCAGTTGCTCAAGATTATTAATGACAACTCTGAAATTTTTTTTTTTTTTTTTTTTTTAAGGGAAAACATCGATCAACCTCTGAATGATGAATGCTGTACCAGCAGTTAGTAAAGATAACCCCAGTGGAAGTGAGTGGGATTCATTTAATCCTAATCGTGGTTTTACTGGAGCTTAAAATCCACCAACTCATTTTGGGAATCTGATCTCTCTTGTGTCAGTCCCTCTAAAAATTAGATGTTATTTTTCTTTTCCTACATTAACCAGGGATTTTACATTTTTTACTGTTATCAACCATATTAGTATTAATAATTTAGTAATTTTATAATTTATATTTTATAGAATTTTTCATTAATAAAAAATATTTTATTATGGTTTTAAAGAAAAAGGAAACGTAAAAAAAACTTTATAAAAAGATTCAAAATCAATCCTCTTCTTTCATAAATGATGCAATATTTTTGAAATCGCTTGTCTTCGTCGAATGACCATCTTCACGGTTTCCTATTTCTTTGGAACTACCTTCCTTATTAGTTGATCGAAAACAGGATGATAATGTTAAAGATTCTTTATGAAAACGTAAACGCATTTCACCCAAAGTGCCACCATAACGATTTTTAACGATCTGAAAATAAAAATTTAGATACAAATGCATTTGCGGTCAAATGTGAAGAGATTAAGTTTTAACTGTAATAAATTTTATTAGTGTCATAAGAGGTAGATATAACAATAAAAATAAAACAATGTTTAAAAAAAACTACCTGAAGAGTTTTAGATCCTAATATATTTGAACTTCCATCTCTATTTTCCTTCACATGAAGAATCATCACATTATCTGCTTCTTGTGTTACTCGAGCACCTCCACTAATGCTCTGAAGATTTAATTTTTCACCTGTTTGAAGCTGTCGAAAGATAACGCGAGGTTAATCCTTCGTTAAAATTGAACTTAAGATTCAAGTTATATATATATATATATATATATATATATATATATATATATATATATATATATATATATATATATATATATATATATATATATATATATATATATATATATATATATATATATATATATATATATATATATATATATATATATATATATATATATATATATATATATATATATATATATATATATATATATATATATATATATATATATATATATATATATATATATATATATATATATATATATATATATATATATATATATATATATATATATATATATATATATATATATATATATATATATATATATATATATATATATATATATATATATATATATATATATATATATATATATATATATATATATATATATATATATATATATATATATATATATATATATATATATATATATATATATATATATATATATATATATATATATATATATATATATATATATATTATTATTATTTTATTTATTTTTTGCAAAAGTGTATAGGAGCTGCACTGCAAACTAGAAAGAGGTCATACTGAGTCTGAAAATATCAGGAGCCGCTCATAGACAAAATAGACAAAGCGTAAGAACGTGAGGCACTGGAAAATTAGATCTTAAATAGAAGATGTTTCCTCTAGGAGGAAAGCAAAGATGTTATCACTTTTCAAGGGAGATGATTTCTACAAGATGCAAGGAAGTAGATCGTAAAAACAGTACGGTGAGCTGTCTTTTGTAACAGGAAAACAGTGAGTTAGATTCTCTGCCCCAATTTGAAATAAGGTGAAAGATCAGAGGTTAGTTGCTCCAAGGCTACCCTTCTCAGGTCTATCAACTGCTGTTGAGAGGGACGTCTTTCAAACTGAAAGGAGTAATGAAGGGTGAGTCATCAGCATAAGAGTGGATAGGAGATGAGGTAATACACAGAAGGTCAATAATGAAAAGCAGAAAAAGTGTTGGGGATAGGACAGAACCCTGAAGAACACCACTATTAATAGATTTAAAGAAAAAACTGTTGCCGCCAACAACAGCCGCTATAGAACGACCGGAAAGGAGATTATAGAGGATAGATACCAAAAGAGGGAAGTTTAGGAATCAAAGCTTTGTTCCACACTCTATCGAAGGCTTTCGATATGCCCAGCCCGACAGCAAACGATTCACCGAAATGCCAAAGAGCGGAGGACCAAGAGTCAGAGAGAAGGGAAAGAAGATCACTAGTAGATGGTTTCTTACGAAAGCCACACTGGCTATTAGGGATAAGATTAGAAGAATTTCGATGCTTCCAAATCCTCCTGTAAGGATAGATTCGAAAACTAGAGAGAACGGAAGTCAAAGAAATGGGACGGTAGCTGAAGGGTTGAGAGAGATCCCCTTTCTTCGACACAGGCTGAATGAGCGCACGTTCCCAACAAGAAGGGAAGGTTGAAGTAGATAGACAGAGACGAAATAGTTTACCAAGTCAGGGTGCAAGCTCGGAAGCACAAGTTTTGAGAACCAAAGGAGGATTATTACCGGAACCATACGCCTTCTTAGTATCAAGCTCAGAGAGAACAGAAATGACGTCTTTAGAAGAAATTCTAATTTTAGGCATAAATGAGTTGGAGGGGGTTGGAGGAGGAGGAGGAGGTATAGCTCCGGAATCCTCTAAAGGTTGAATTAGAGACAAAAGTTTGAGCGAAGGGTTCAGATTTAGAAGAAGGAAAACAGCAGTTGTGCCGTCGGAAAATACTAAAGGAGGGAAAGAAAAAGAAGCAAAGTTAAGAGTTGACATTTTTTGCAAAATACCAGAAGGAACGTGAAGAAGAGGAACCAGATATATTATTGTATTTTCTACAGAGAAAAGAGTTTTTAGTGTTACGAAGGATAGATTTTGCATGATTCCGGGATGAAATGAAAGTCGAGTGAGTTTCTGGGTTTGAAAACGATGGTAATCCCTAAGGACAACATCCCCGCAGCGGATAACGAAAGAACAATCAGAGTTAAACCAAGGTTTTTAGTTATATATATATATATATATATATATATATATATATATATATATATATATATATATATATATATATATATATATATATATATATATATATATATATATATATATATATATATATATATATATCGTGTGTGTATGTGTGTGCGCGCGCGCACCTGTAGGCGTATTTAAGTGTAAGAATTTAATAAATATCAATAAAATTCATATCATATACCGGCCTGCTATTTCATTGTTGCTTCTCGGGATATTCCTTCAACACATCATCTAATGGAATCGTCTACACCAGAAAGTTTTTGATATGAAAGCACTGACATGCTGTCAAAGTGTTCCTGACTCAGCCATGTCTTTATTCGTCTCATAAACGAGAATGATCTATCTCTCAGCGGGGCTGAAGGTCACCGGGAGGGTCAAGCAGTTTTTTTATGCGGCATGTGCCCTTTCCTTCAAGGTGATTTTTTAAGCAATTCGAAGCTACTGTCATTTCTGCTTTTAAAACGTCTTCATCGATAGAACAAATACTTTACTTTCTTTGAAGTTTGATGCAATAAATTCGTCAACTACACAGGCCATTTCTAAACTCTCTGTTCTGAATCTTGAAGATGACCAATGAGAGCATCCAGAATTCGAAAATATGAGACCACCACCAGCCAATATTCATTTACTCGAACTGGGGCAGAGAGATCTCCATCCACTTCCATTTCATGATCCTCTGCGAATTGTACAACAGAGTCCCAAAATGGCAGAAAACTTAGCTCCAGTTCGTTTACTTTTCAAATTGTTGGTAACTCCAACAACATGCTTCCCCGCTCCCCCAAGAGTTACCTCTTCTGCTTATCCTTCACTCAGCACGTGAAGGACACATAGCACGTTCCTCTAAAATGAACAAATTTATTTCAAATTCGAATTTGAAAGTTCTGGAATAGTTCTTTGACTCGAACTGCTCCTTTGTCGTTGTTATTCTGTAACTCTTTGGCAAAAACCTCCAAGATTACCTTAAAACAGCCTTTTACAGCTGCACATGACCTATACTTACAAGCCCATCTGGTCTGGGACAGCGCTACTAGTTCTTGAGGCTTTATCTGCAATTTCTTCTGCAAATCTTGAAGTCGTTGGTGAGAAGACGGAGTAGAGAAGTGCTTGTAAAGAGTTTCCATAACATTAAATGAAACATTTTATCTTTTCCACATCTTTACAAGCATTGATTATTGCCAGGTTTAGTTATTTACCGGTAGAAAAGTCCATTTATAGCGTTTTTCCGATGAAGTTTTCTTTTTTTTTTTTTTTTTTTGAAATTTTACCTATTGATGCCAAACCACTGTGATGAAAATTGATATTTATTCGTTAAATGGGATACAAAAGTTCTAATAGACTCAGAGTTTAGAAAAACGACCAACTGAAAAAAATTTTTGAACTAAAAAAATCACGGTGTGTATTGGGGCTACAAATTCCTCTATGTACTTTATTCGATGATTCGTTGGTTTTGAGATATAGCCTTCAAAAAGGTCCATTTTTGGCCAAATTTCAAAAATTCCCAAAGTTTGAGAGGCTATATCTCGCTTCAAACAAAGAGCATTTACACTAAATAAATATTGTTGCCAAACAATATTCAGACTTTTTTATAAATTTTTTTCCGAAGGGTACGATTTTTGCAAATTTTTTTTCAAGTGCTTATACTTTTTTCTAGACGTGATATCAAAAACCTATTCCCACCAATGCAAGAAATTTGGGCAAAGGTATTCAGCTAAATTTTCAGCTCATGTGGACCAGTGGTTTGATCCAGTTATTCATTTTTTTCAACTTTGGGTCCAAATAAGTTTCAAAACGTTATAGACTCAAAAAAATGCTCGAAATCAACTCAGAACTTCGTGAAAAAATTCACAATTTGAAAATTTCAGCTCATCAGTCAAATAATAAAAAAAAAAAATTTCAAACAAAATATAAGAAATTAAGATTTTTTTTCTTTTCTGTTTCTTTTAACGCTCCTTTTCTGCTATGAATGTTCATCTTTGTGTTTTGATTTTAGATACTTCAAAAAGATTTGGTTGAAATTTTTTTACTTGTAGCACCCGAAGGTTCTCTTCTAATTTTCTGACTGCGATGTCATTTAGCTATTTCGACCTATCCTGAAACATTGTAAAGTATTCAAATACTGCAAAGCTGATCTTTTAGCCATATTGACTGAAAGTATAAACAAAATAATAATTTTTAAATAATGCAGCTAAATGATACAAGTTTGATACTCAATAAAATAACAATGATATGTATAAATACAGGTTAAATTGATATTTTATATCTTACATTTTTTCAAACTTTACCTTAGGGTCTTACTTAGTAAACCTGTTGAATCACTTTATGAATTAGAATATTTTTTTTTTTTTTAATTTTACCACAACAACCCTTCACACCAGGTTTAATTTAAGTGCCATGAAGTGAACCTATATGTGTATGGATGTAAATCGTTAATTCTTTTCTGAACGCCCACCCTTCTTTCCGGACATCACACTGGCTCCATCAAACGACTGACCAACTAGCGGGACATTTAAATTTAGTTGCTAGAAAATGAGTAATTAAAGAAGCTATTTTCTCAGCTGATCGTTCTTCGGAACAATTTCTGAAAGTCATAAACCGTTCTACAACATCTAATCCAATGACGTTGCGAAAACATATAGATAGCTGCTCCTCCTTATAACATCGCGCTTCGTCACAAATAATTGAAAACCTTCACACCTTTTTATTTCTTCCAAAAAAATTTCGCGAACGAGATCAACGTTCTTATTGATTATTTCATTCAAAATTGAATTACTTGTTAAGTTAAAGTAACGATTGTACAAGGAACTACAGCTACTGTTATAATTGGCAAACGTCACAGATTTCACGAAGGTTTCCTTTGTTTCCCGAATGAACTCCTTCCGAATAACCCCTAAGAGGGATTCCTTGCCGCTCAAAGCATAACACAATGTGTATGCTATCATTTTGAAATATTCTTGATTTCTTCTTATTTATGTAACGGCGTTTCCCTGTCGTTTCGTAGATTTCCACCCAGACAGTTCAAATTAACTCTTTAAATGAGCGGTGGAACACTCATGTTTTTCACGTTTTTCTTTTATCTTTCTTTTCCAGTTTCAAAATCCAGTTTTTCAAAACTTTGCTCTTGTTCTCAAGTGAGAAACAACAGACACGAAAAACAAAATACGACTCTTTAACCACACTGTTCTCAAGCCGATTGAAATATATATATATATATATATATATATATATATATATATATATATATATATATATATATATATATATATATATATATATATATATATATATATATATATATATATATATATATATATATATATATATATATTTTTTTTTTTTTTGAAAAAAAAAAAATCTGGAAAAGATTGAGAGGGAAAATTGACAGTTTAGGTTGACAAGGTCCTGTTTTGTGACCACCCAAATTTGTGATTGGGGCAGTTTGCGCAAGTTATGAACCAGATAATGAAGGTTATAATGTATTGTGAGCACGAGTGCCCTCTGATGAAGATGAGGCGCAAAGGGGATTAGCCGAAAGTTCCGTAACATTAACAGAATCTGTCTGAATCTCCTTTAATTACTCGTACCGATGTCGACTGCATCGGCATTTTTATCTTTCCTCTCAAGTGTATTTTTCTTAAAAACATAACAAATGTCAAACTTTTTAAATTTTATACACGCCTAAATACAGTAATATATATATATATATATATATATATATATATATATATATATATATATATATATATATATATATATATATATATATATATATATATATATATATATATATATATATATATATATATTGCTATTAATTTCATAACTTAATAATGAAGGAATTTTGCACTCGAGTCTTGCAACAGTTCCAAAGCACCCGCAATGGTGGGTCCTAAAGAGAAAGCATTGAATAGTTTAAGTTCTTGAAAAAGTGCGAATAAGGAGCCACTGATGAAGACAGACGAATCGGCGAGAATGTGGGTAATTTATGAGGGTAAGATGAGACGAAGTGCAGGAAAGTGTCGAAGACAGAGGGAGTGCAGATTTGTGCAATCAACCAGAATGTGCTGAACCGATTGCGGTGGGTGTAGAAGGCAGAACTGACAAAAGGGAGACGATATAGAGACACGTAGTGGCTTTGCGTAAGGTTGGTGTGGACGATGCGGAGACGTGCTAGGACGACTTCCTGTTGACGGCTGCGTCGGTGACAGAAAAACCCCTCGCCAATTAAAGATTTTATCTCAGTTATTCCCCCCGTCGATAAACGGTAAAGCATTCCTGCCAGAACGACCTAAATCCGTGGAGAAGAGCATGGGAGTAGTCAGACGAAGGGAGGCAACTCTGTCAAAATGGTGGAAGATAGCTGATTCTACGAATGAGAGTGGAGGAGGCCTGTTTGGTTCCTCTATCAGACTCCTGATTGCTGGCGATCCCGACATGAGAAGGAGTCCAGCAGAGAGGAATCTGTTTCCTGCGAGACTGAAGATGGCGGAGAAATTGCTGCAAAAACAAACACGTTTTTCAATTGAGGGGCCTGTCGCGTCTGGAGAGCGCTATGGGAGTCCGAATAAATTAAAAAAAAAACAAATGGTTGGTCAAAACTGAATATTAAAATTCGAGAGAGGGAAAGTAGTATTGCAGGGAGTTACGCCGTGAATACTGAGGCATAAGTTGGAAGGGAGTGCACAAGGCAGTGATCGGGGAAGACGATACATGCACCAACGCCTACCTCTTTTTAGGATCCGTCGGCATATACCGTAGTGATCCACTGTGAATTAACCGAATGAGATGGGAATGATGCTTTCAGAACAGCTGTAGGCTGGCCGGATTTAGATAGTGAAAACAGGACCAAACAGATGGAAGGAATCGGAAATATTTAGGGGGAGATTGATTTCGTAAGTGGAGGACAACACCTTTTGAGAGACATTTAAGAAGCTAAGAATTCTGTACACCGGGTCTACAGGTCAGTAAGGTGGATTCTGTGACTTCTTGCATAGTTCAATCCTCCACTTTGAATCATGCATACTGATTTATAGATGAATTGTTGAGGTGTTCTTTATTTAACGAAGAAAAAGAAAAATGAAATTTTTTTAAGGTATTCTTTTCCAAAAAATGTTTGCCGGTTGAAGACTTTATATATCTAGGTACCACATTTGTTTTTATTAAAAGGAAATTTTAAAAATATTGAACTAATAAAAACTTCTTAATACGTATTTAAGTGTAAAAATATTTACTAATTATGGATTGTAATCAATGGTAGCTATTATAATGTATTGAACAAGTTATTTTTTTGCAAATAAAGCTTTCCTAATATATCTTTAAAAGGTTGATGTACATTTTTGAGTCGCACATATATTTTTGTTAGTATCGCAATTGTTTTTCTTCGATGTCGCTATTCATGTATTTATGCTTACTTTTTATTTCATGATTTGCATTAATTTATATAAAATTTAATTATTTAAATTTTTTTTCTTTGTGAACAATCTGCTAGCGTTGTAGATATCTTGAGTGTTACTTACGATGTTTTCCTTTTTTATTTTAGGAAATAATTTCCACAGTTTCTTGGTTCTTTTCTAGTGTTTATTTTCCATATCGGTATTTGGGTAAATGTCTTGATAATTAATGTTAATTTTGTGCCGTTTTCTATCAAGTTAACGACTGACTTGGGAATGTGTCAGAACACCTTTGTTTTTTAAAGTTCGTTATATTTTGATATATTTATCGTACAAGGGTCATCATTTATAGAAAAACAAATTTATTAGAATTGCGTTGTTTTGCATTAAATTTAGATATTATAAATACTATATAAAGAAATTTGAATTTGTCTGAGTCCCTTCATTTCTTAAATAAAGTTTCACAATATTTTTAATTTCAATTTTGTAGCTTTAGCGTAATTTTCACATTTTAACCAATTCAATATTTTTAAAATTCTCTTTTAATAAAAACAAGTGTGGTACCCATATACATAAAGTTTTCAACCAGCAAATTCTCTTCAGTGAAGAAAAACTCAAAAACCTTGGACTGATTATGTCCGTTTTTCTTTTTCTTCGTCAATGCAGGAACACCTCAACAATTCATCAATCAAACCAACAAGAAGTCTAGTTTT
The DNA here is from genome assembly GCA_009176605.1 of Armadillidium nasatum. Classification (NCBI taxonomy): domain Eukaryota; kingdom Metazoa; phylum Arthropoda; class Malacostraca; order Isopoda; family Armadillidiidae; genus Armadillidium; species Armadillidium nasatum. The sequence continues at coordinate 74,746 of SEYY01023697.1, forward strand.
CAACTTCTTTCAAAGCATATCCAAATTAGAATCTCATTTACATCACAGCAGTAGTAATTATTAGCGATAGTGCAAAATTGTTATACATGAATAAACAGAATATTAAAATTTTTTGAAAATTACAATTTTATACTGCTTTTAACCGTTTTGTTATTACAAATGGTAGAAAGGTTAGTAAATCAAATATTATAAAAGACAATAATTCCGTAATTCAGCATTTACAAATATTAATTTTTGTTTTGCTTATCTGTCCAGTTTCCTGACTCGAAAATAATTTGTGGAATTGGTTAGTCTGTAAAAATTCAAATTTTATCAAATCCTACTCTGATTTCAAGTCTGATTCCTGTATACTTTCTAACCTGACTCTGATTCTAATTCTTTTAATTCAGGGTCTGACTCTGATTCCACAATCCTAGACTAAACTGAATTTAATCATTAACTATCTTGGTAAGCTGAAAATATGTATTTTAAAGCTATCAAACCAGTTTATATTAAGCATTTATTTTTTGAATACGTTTAATATTACCTTATATTTAGTTATTCCAGACTAACTCTTGTAAAATAAAAGAGCATCAACAACTTGTGAAAATCATACCTTTTTTGGATGAACAATAAGTGTGATGTGACAATTGAAGGTCGTAGCGAATTGTCGGAAGGTACTAACAGCTCTGTCTTGTTCTAACCACCAATCACCACTAGCTCCATGAAGCCCCAGCATAAACTGAAGATTATCTATGATAATGTGAGTTACTCCTTTTAAAAGCACTGCCTCGGTCATCATCTGGAGGATACAATGCATGTTATACCAACAATTTACATATCACATAAGTGAACAAAAAAATAAAATCATAATCATGAAAATTGAAACTCACATTGATTACATCCTTAATAGGTTGTTGACCATGAAAATCTAAAAGAAACATTGGTAAGAGGGAAAATTCATCTACAATTTCTTTGTATTTGGAATAATTGTACGGCAAACTTTTTCCAGAATACTGTTGCAACATTACTTCATAAAGTCTTTCTTTGCTAATTTCAAAACTACCCCACAACGTTCTGACCTATTTTAATAAGAAAAAATATTTTCACTATGAACAAAATAAAACCAACTAAATTATTATAAAACAATTATAATGTATAACATTAACAAATTTACCCCCTGCATACACAAATCGAGAGAATACTCGGACATTAAAGTTGTTTTCCCAGATCCGGTTTGACCAGAAAATACAGTTAATTCTCCATTTCGGTGACCAAGTAATAAATCGTTTAATTCAGTAAACCTCTTCCATTTAACGCCAAAAACCTAAATGAAACAAAACTATTTTATTTGTTTGAAACTTAAAAAATATTTTAGTCATATATTTTTTTCAGCAGAAATATTCTTAGAAGGAAAGAAAAGAAAACAAACTTGATCTTTATTTATGAGGCGATCGTAAATCCTGTCACTTATGTCCAGAATATTGATCACTGATGAAAACGTAACTGGCAAGAGATCCATTAGTAGTTGGGAAATTTTGTGTTCAGACAACTCTGAAATTGTTCCTAAATTACTCGCGTATCTGTAAAAGCAAGAAACATTAATATTGAAACAAAAACTGGAAGTACAATTTCAAAGACATAACAAACTAACGAAGGAAAATCAAAATTTCGTATTTTAGAGAATTTTAAAAATTACTTTCTTAAATAAACAGCTTTTGAAAATTTAAACTTCATATTTCCAGACCACAAGTTAATATTAATACATTAACAAGAGAAATGTCTAGAATAAGAGTAGACAAAGGATCATGCGTGCTATTTTCCCAAATTTAATAACCAGAGCAAAAGAACATTAATTTGCACCCTATGAAAACAGATGCATTGTTCTATCTAGTTTCAGTTTTCACCTTAGGGTCAGCACCCAACCTTAAAAAAGAATGAAAATCATTGTTAAAATCACTATTGTATATAAGACAGTAAGTCAGAATAATAAGTTGGAAAATTTTAAAGTATTAAGGTGGGAAAAATAAAAGATGGAAGAAAGTGCCAGACTTTACCAGTAGAGTACATGTAAGGATGATCATATTATTTTGAGTTAGAAAGGATGAGATTGTATAGATATACAGTTCACGAGCCCCCCTTAAGGAAAAGGAATGCTTCAAGAGAGTTCAAAAGAGCAGTGTATATCATAATGGGGAAATTATAATACATAACTTTTAAAAAAAATTTAATAATAAAATTATAATAAACCAAGTAGGATATTACAAATGAATTAAAATTAATTTCTCCCTTATCGCTTCAATAAGCAAAATAGAGAAATTCAGACACTACAACAGACTGCATTTGAGACTGCGGAAAAAGAATGTAGAGTTCCTCAAGACATAATCCTTAGTTCATTTTTTTTTCTAAAATAATGTATAATCTTTTTATGAAAAAATCTCAATCAATAAATCTTACTGTCTCCTGCAGCTGATTGTAGAGATTGGATTTCAAATACAAATCTTCAGGCTCCTGCTTAAACAATTAAAGAAGCTTAATATTCACAACGAAATGATCAAAAACCTGTGGTTTAAATTTTTCAGTTAACAAAACTAATTTTGCAATCGTTTCATAATGTTCTCTAAAATCTAAATGATCACCTTCATGTAACCAAGCAATTACTCGGCTTTATAATTCTTGTATTTTATAGTGACTGATAGTTAATTTGAAACATAAATATTAAATATATTAAAGGTAAAACCCATGGTATTTATAAAATACTTTGGAAATAAGAATTGGGGAAACAGGTAGAAGAGCACTACTGTATCTTAATAAAACTATTATGTGGTTAAAAATAGAATTACTTCTGACTTCCTCTCAAAGATCAATATACAATCCTTGATTGCTGACAAAATCCAGGAATTATATTGAGTGTTGGAACTCTCTTGTAGAAAAGTATAATTCTTAAAAACTGAAATTTTTATAAGTAACAATAAAAGAAAATGAAATAATATAAATATATACTGCAAGTGTAAGATTCTCAAAATATGATCATCTAACGATTTTTTTTTTTTAAAATTTTATATCTATGATTTTTCTCATGTCCAATGACTGATTTTGTATTGTAGATTGGAAAAATCTTTGAAGAAAGCGTTGCCTCAAATTATTATTCTAACTTAAAAATACAACTTCAGTAAAGCTTACTTTGATTACATACAGTTTAAGAGGCACCTCTAAAGGGCAATTCAGTACTTAAAATACTTCAACAGAAATGTTTAGAAAAAATTTCTCTCTCTCAAATTCTTAACTGTAATGTCGGAACTATGGATGTAAGTAAAATGGATTTATTTAAATAGAATGAATTTTCATTTAAAATGAAACTATCATGTTACAGTATTGTGTTTATGGCAAAACTCCATATGCAACATTCATTTCTCTTATATTTAAAATCAAAACATCACACCATGGTGCTGTTTGCACAGTTTCTCCAACTTTATCAATGACAACTGAAGACTTTTACCAACTCACTGTTTGACCAAATTGCTATTATATAAAGTATAGGAACCTTAAAATGAATAGAAAAATATATTTCATTTGAATTCCAGGACATATCTGACACCTGTTACTGACACTGAATTTAATATATTAATGATAAAGAATTGCAACATAGAGTAAGATAATTCGAATCAACGTAAAGGTCTTTCATAAGCGGTTTAGCCTAAAGAACAAATTAAATTGACTAGATTTATGTTCGACTGTTCTTTATTTGCAGTTTAATAGAAAACAACAATCAAAGGCATGTCATAATTGTTCAACACTTATTTTAAACTTTTTATTGATTGATCTACTTTTAGTGGTAATTCTTTAACTTTAAATATACATAATATTCTTGCCTAAACTATCAATTTATTTAATGTCCTTTTATAGTATAAATCTGTATATGTAATAGAATAAAATAGAATTGCCGCAAAAGGAAACTTAATAGCACGTTATTTCAACGGTCGGTTTTAATGCACATTAAATATATAAAAGTAAACAAGAAAAATAACAAGAAAAACGTTGAAAAAAGTTTCAAGAACATGTTACATATTGCTGGACCCCGGCCGAGTCAACAGGACCAAAACTTGGTGCATCATATATATATATATATATATATATATATATATATATATATATATATATATATATATATATATATATATATATATATATATATATATATATATATATATATATATATATATATATATATATATATATATATAGAGGTGGACCGGATAGTAATTTTTTTACTATCCGCGGATGCGGATGCGGTTGCGGATATTCAATTGCGGATATCCGCAGATGCGGATGCGGATGCGGATAGTTTAATTTTTTAGGAGTTTTTGCCATAGATTCTTGGAATTTTAAATATAATATCCAGAATCTATGTTACCAGGGTGTGGGACGGGGACCCAACTCTTGAACACCCCACCAACCTCTTTCCCCAACCTCCACCCATTTGGAAAAAGGTTATATATATTATATATATATATATATATATATATATATATATATATATATATATATATATATATATATATATATATATATATATATATATATATAGGAGGGTGCTTGGAACCCCTACTGGGGCTACATGGCATTTTGCTGGGGGCTCCTGGGTTACAGGAGCAACCAACCAAGGTCAAGCAATGCCAAAATGGGCACAACAACTGTTGCGACAAAATTTTAGCAATTATAAGACAGAGAAAAATTTTCCGCACGCCAGGACTCGAAACCCCTGACAACAGCGTCGCCGTTAGACAGTGAACATAAGGCTCTACCACTGAGCTACGCCGCCTTCCCAGAAAAAGAAGGCATAGTAGAACAGTTTTCAAGCACTTATGCTTCGAATCACTGTAGCAACTCGGTACTTATTTAAATCCATAGGAGGGTGCTTGGAACCCCAGTAGGGGTTCTTTGACACTTCTGACTGTGATTCTTCATTGCTGCTGGAAGCTAGAAGATCTTTCATTGATTTAGCAATGCTTAAGCTAACAGATTTTGTTTCTTTTGTATCTGACAGCTTTTGCTTTTTCTTGAAAGGCGTTATTTTAGCTGTTTCTATCATCTCATCGCATAAGCATCCTAATTTGATTTTAACATTCTGAGAAACAAGTGGTTTAAAAAATTTTGTTTTGTACCTAGGATCTAAAAAGGTTGCAATTGTATAAGCATCATCATTTTCCAGGTTTTCAAATCTGTCGTTCATCTCCTTCATTAATGTTTCAGTCGTCCTTGAAACTCCTTTAGACTTAATATCATTTGTTAACACAACTTTCAATGTTGAAACAAGTGGTATCACATCTGACAAACATGATTCAGCTGAACTTATAGTCTTTGTTAATTCTTCAAAAGGCTTAAGGATATTAATACAATTATTTAAAATGTCATTTTCGTCATCTGTTAGAGGCTTTATTTTTGTGCTGCTTGAAGCATAAAGGCAAATGGCCTCATTAATTTCGCTCATCCTCTCAAGCATATGCAAACTACTATTCCAGCTTGTTTGAATATCTTGCATGACAGAAAGTGGACGAACATTTAATCTTGTTTGTATTTTCTTCAGCTCATTTTGGGCTACAACGGAGTGATTGAAATGCGTAGCAAATTAACCTACATTTGGTTATTAAATCGGATACACATTTTTGACTCATAATGGAATTTTTAACTACTATCTGAGTTTGGTGTGCAAAGCAATCTACATTTTTCACTCTTGCCAGAGAAAGTGCTTTTTTTATATTTGTGCCCGAATCCCTGACTACGCAGTGCACTTCATTTAATGAAATCTTCCATTTTGTCAGCATCTTTTCAAATACAGTTTCAAGATAGTCGCCTGTATGGTGCTCAGAAAGAGGTTCTGCATTCAATACAAAGTTTTGCCTTTGAAAGTTTTTATCGATTGCATGATACGTAATTTTTTACTATCCGCGCATGCGGATGCGGTTGCGGATATCGAATTGCGGATATCCGCGGATGCGGATATTGGAAAAATGATGCGGATATCCGCAGTTGCGGATGCGGATGCGGATATCCGGTCCACCTCTAATATATATATATATATATATATATATATATATATATATATATATATATATATATATATATATATATATATATATATATATATATATATATATATATATATATATATATATATATATATATATATATATATATATATATATATATATATATATATATATATATATATATGTATATATATATATACAACAAATGAATTGCAACCTGAAGAGAAAGTTGAAAGTAGCTCGGAAGACAATTTTACGTAAGTATAAATTCAGTACAGAAAAGTGATCCGCTTGTAGTAACAATTAGCTTAAATAACTATCATATCACGATGGAAATAAAAATGTTGCCGATAAAATTAAAGGTCTAAAACTAAACCTTTACAACTCAGAGTTAAAAGATTCTAATGACAATAAAATTAACACTATAGGCACAGGTAAAGTTGAGGCAAATTAAGAAAATAATATTTTCAAAGAAATATCCAAGTAGTTACTAATGCTAATAAACAATCGTTATTGAGAATAAATTGGTTACAAAAAACAAGAAATTGGAATTAAATTTTACCAATATATACAAATGTAATCAAAGATCGTGTTCGGACAAATTGGTCTATTGAAGGCTTGATTAGAAAATTATAAATAGATTTTTTAAATATGAAAGCGTACTATTAAGCCTTAATTCGCGTCATTATTATTTAACCCTAGTGTTCAACTCATTCTTTCTTCCAAAACCGATTCCATATGTGATTAAGTCTCTTGTGGAACAGTAAATTCGTAGACTAGAAAAGGAACTTGGAAAAGGTAGAATATTCCTATTGGGGAACGCCGATCGTTTCAATAGTTAAAAAAGATGCTTCAAGAATAAGGTTGTGCAGAGATTACAAAGCAGCACTCAATTCAGAATTGAAATTTGCACAACAACCTTTGCTAAGCTTGGCGGATGTATATTTCCAAAATAGTTTTAAGAGAAGCATTTAAGCAATTATTACTAGATGAAAAATCAAAGAAACCTTGTATATTAAGTACCCATTTAGGTTTATTTCAACCTCACAGATTGCCATTAGTTCAGCTTTATGGCAAAATGCTATGGGTAAGATATGGTTTAGACAAGATATTTTGTTTTATTGATGATGCTTTAAAGCAGGCAGAGATGCAAAATAACATTATATGCGCCTCAAAGCAGTATTTGAAAGAATTAAAAATGTTGACTTGAGAGCTAAAAAGGAGAAATGTCAATTTAATGTATCAAGTATTGAATATTTAGGTTTCAAAATTGATCAAGGTGTAATATACAAAACGAATGATAAAACTAAAGCTATAAAAAATATGCATTTCCTCAAATGAATTACAATCTTATTTGAGTCTTGTTACATTTTATGGAAGATGTTTTTCAAATCTGTCAACCATGGCAAAGTCATTATACAAATTATTTAAGAAAGATTCAAAATGCAACTGGTCACAAGAAGTCGGAATGCATTTTTGAATATAAATGAAGGGTTAATAACGCCAAAATTCTTGGTACAGTATAAATAAGGAGAGGGTACGATTTCAAAAAAAAAGGTTTCTTAATTTTTGACTGGTTCTTATGAAATTTTCTGGGTATATGCATTTCAACTCGCTGAAAAAAAAAAACTCGATTTCTGACGTTATTCTGTATCAATAATGGTTTGCAAGTATTTTGGAACATTTTCTCCCCAAAAATGTGAATAGCGGGACCAAACCACTGGTCGAAACGACCTGAAAATTTAACTGTATATTCTAAGCCCCAATTTCAAGAAACGTAATGTGGCGTTTTTTTATATCTGCTTTAGAAAAAAAGTTATATGTGCTTGAATTTCAAAATGTACAAAAAAAAAGGGTAAATTTACCCTTCCGGAAAAAATTTTTTTTTTTAAAAATTACACATTAAAATTTTTTTGTTTTTGGCAGGTGTTTAGAGAAGGTATAGAGCTTCAACTTTTTATCAACATATAATTCAAGGCTGTTTGTTCTTTTCGAGATGTAGCCTCCAAAAATTTGGAAATTTGGAAATTTTTTTGAAAATTGGCCAAATTTGAGAGAATATATCTCGAAAAGAACAAATAACATTGAATAAAGTTTTGAGAGAAATTTGTAGCTTTATACCTCCTTTATTCATATGGAAAAAATGAAAAAGTTGTAGGTGTATTTTTTTTTGTCTGGAAGGAAAAATTTTCGCAAGTTTTAAAAAAAATTGTTGGACAGAAAAGTAGATATCAAAAATCTGTTAGAAGCATTGTGAATATAAAGTTCAATTTTCACATCATTTCGACCAGTGAAATTTCCCGGCCAATCACTTTTTTCAGGGGGAAATTGTCCAAAAAAAAACTTTTAAACCGTTATAGACATAGAAAAACGTCAAAAATAATTATTTTCAGCGCGCTGAATTACATAGATCTTCAAATTTCAGGGTAATGGGTCGAGAATTAAAATTTTTTTTGAGATTGAACACACCCCTTATTATAAATCAGATTTACCACTGAAATTAGTATGTGATGCATCATCTGTAGGTATTGTATCGGTTCTGGCTCATGAAAATGAAATGCCTACAGCATATGCCTCTAGATCAATTTCAAAGGCAAAGCATTCATATTCGCAAATACAAAAGTAAGATGTTGCTCTTGTTTACGGTGTTGAAAAGTTTTATATGTATTTATATGGTAGACATTTAATTTTATTTTCAGATCACAAACCTGTTTTAGCTATTTTTGGTTCAAAAGCGTGTTTACCCAAGTTAGTTGCAGCACGAATGCTTAGATGGGCAATTACTTTGCCTGCATATAATTATGAATTGGAGTATAGACCTAGGGTTAAATAGGAAATGCAGATGCCTGTCTCGTTTGCCTTTAGATACACAAAAAGGAACAAAGTGAAAATCTAATATTGCTAGAAACTTTACCACCCCCACTACTAGTAAAGAAATTGCTAGGCATAAACGAACTGACAAGATATTGTCAAATGTTTATCAAAGTTTGCTTTTAAATGGTCCAATTAAATTTTCAGATGAGAATGATGACTACATTAGACCCTATTTTCAGATATGGGAAAAACTAAGCACTGAAAAAGGTTGCGTAATGAGGGGAAACAGAGTTGTCATTCCCAGATCTTTAGAATCCCAGATTTTTAATGAATTGCATACAGATAATCTAGGCATTGTACGATCAAAAATCATTGCAAGAACATACGTCTGGTGGCCCTCTATTGATAAGCAACTTGAGGAAAAGGTTAGAAGGTGTAGCAGTTGTTCCAAACAAAGAAATAACACTCCACCACAAAGATTGCATCCGAATATAATCAAAATGCCTGTCAGTGTTTGCATATGGAGTTTGCTGGTCCTTTCCTAAATCATACATTTTTAATAATTATAGATGCTTAAAATAAATGAGCAGAAGTTATACTTGTCAGAAGTATGAATGCCAACATCAGCATAAGAGCAATAATGCCAATTTTTGCTACTCATGGCATTACGGAACATGGTTACAGAGAATGGTGGTGGATATATATATATATATATATATATATATATATATAATATATATATATATATATATATATATATATATATATATATATATATATATATATATGCTTACTTTACAACAAAAGTTTCTATTTTTCTTGAACTTAAGTAATTCAATAAGTCATTATGAATATCTAAATAACTGCACCATAAAACGATACTTTTGAAATTTCGAAACAATTCATCCATAATTTCAAGTTTGGGATCTGCAAGTTTAAAATAAAATACACTAAGATTTTTGTAATATCTTTATGTATAGAGGTCATAAGACTAACAGACTAAAAACTAATTTTTATTGTTAAACCCTTTTGTGCTAACTTTAAACATACTTGTGTGTGTGTGTGTGTGTGTATATATATATATATATAATATATATATATATATATATATATATATATATATATATATATATATATATATATATATATATATATATATATATATATATAATAATAATATAATATATATTATTATATATTATATATATATATATATATATATATATATATATATATATATATATATATATATATATATATATATATATATATATATATATATATATATATATATATATATATATATATAATATATATATATATATATATATATATATATATATATATATATATATATATATATATAATATATATATATATATATATATATATATATATATAATATATATATATATATATATAATATATATATATATATATATATATATATATATATATATATATATATATATATATATATATATATATATATATATATATATATATATATATATATATATATATATATATATATATATATATATATATATATATATATATTATATATATATATATATATATATATATATATATATATATATATATATATATATATTATATATATATATATATATATATATATATATATATATATATATATATATATATATATATATATATATATATATATATATATATATATATATATATATATATATATATATATATATATATATATATAATCATTGACATTGCAATAACCGCAAATAAATAAGTTGGAAAATATTTAACAATACGGGAAGATAAAGAAAGCACTCCTCCTCTGGGGTAGAGGAGGAGAACATACTAGACGCTCTACAGCTGAGTTATAATCGAAACCAATAAAGTTTGATTCAATAGCATCTTTTAAGCGAACGAGCTTCCTTCGAGGCTTTATCACCAGGTTTTAACCTTGTCCTTCCCTCATTTTCAAGATTTTAAATCACTTTGACATTGCAATAACAGCAAATGAATAAGCTGGAAAATATGGAACATCAACCATTAATTTGCAATGTCAAATGATTTAAAATCTACCGCTCATTCTCTAACTCTTATACGTAACTATAAATTATTCTATAGTTTCCATCTGAGGGGTCGAGTATGTTCCAATATAAACATTAACATTGTAACACCTTGTAAAAAAATTCCTTAAAATATAGAATCTCCTAACTTCATTGTTCTATGGCTTAATATTTGACTTCGCATTACTACAAAAACCTTGTGCTGCTTCTGCTACAGTTCTCCTAAGGAAGATAATTTTCATGTTGCTTTTTTTTTTTTTTATTTATTTATTATAATTTTTTGGAGGGTATCTACTTATCATAAGACTGTTACATCTTCTCATTCAAATACTGAAATTTTCTATTTAAGAGTTTTTAATGTACAGAACACTGAATGGTTGGGGACCTCTCATACTTATTCAGGAAGAGGGGAGACCGAATTATTTTGCATTATAGACGATATGTGTCACTTCTACACTAACTACCCCTTGAGTGACTGCTTTGATAATGCGAGAACTACAATGTTTGATAGGATATGCAAGTTCATTCCATCTGTGTGTGCATCATTCTCTTTTCAAACATTTTGGAGTTCAAGATAGCTCAGTGGGGTAAATCAGTTTTTCTCTGGTTTAAGGATCGAGGTTCGCCTCTCGCTCTCGCGTGTGTACTGCAAATTATACAAATCAAGGTTGTAACCTTAGATCCGCTATCTGAACAGACACAAAAAATTGTCCTTTGTAGATTTTCTGTAGCTAATTAATTAATTATAGTTTACAGCAAGGTGCATTATTACGCTAATCTCAATAATCACACATTGCTTAAAATATATAGCCAACACATACATCATCCCAATGCTTTCCCAACATACAAATATCACATTCTCTCTAAAAAAGTGTTCCAAGTGCAGAGAAGGACGACCCATTAAGTATTAGAAACTACACCCAGTGGCCAAGAATACCCTTGATTTGACCAAGCCGGAGTGGAGTTTCCCTATCCAATACAAAATAATCTTGTAACTTTCAACTTGATCAGAAATAATATATAACATGATTTCCCTTGTCTAAAAACCACAACCCTTGAATAGGGCTATGCCCATGAGTGACGGTGATAACTTTAAAAAAGGGGAGAAAAAATCATGCTATTTCTCATGCTATTCAGGCTAGAGACCGTGCATAATGGAAATGGAAAAATTTTCATTCAGCTCTCTTCATCATTGCAATAGCTGTTATTCGACAAATAAAATGGACTTTCTCTAAATGAAGCTGTACTAACATCTTTACTTTTGAATTATTATTATTATTTTTTAGACAGAGCCAAGTCAAAGCATAAAAGTTTTATAAATTGTACCATACCTTCCACTTCACTTGACCCTCAATCTTTGCTACACGATGCTGGTAATTCGTCTTTTATCTATAGGTATTACATCATCAAATGTTCAAAGGAAATTATCACTTGCATGTCACCACCTTTATGATGCCCTTGTTGCACAAGGGGTAAGGTGTCTACACATAAATTTTGCGTGGACATTGGCAACTCTAGGCTTGTTTATTGTGGTGTTTCTCCATTTCCAGTCACCTGTATTCTGTGGAATTCTCTTACATCTTTTTCTTCTGTCGAATTTAATCTGACTCACTTTAAAGTTTAAATTTGTACTCACCTTCATAACTGCATATGGTTTTTTCTTAATGCTTTTTATTTTGTCTTCCTCTTTGAACAGGGCTCTAACCGTGTGCGGTGGTTATAACTGTAAAAAAAATTACATTTAACTTTCTCTCATTCTGTTAATTGTCATTTTTTTTCTATCTTTGTCTTTGTCTTGCATTTTCAATTTCATCATAAATATAACACAAATAATTTACTACTGATACATTAAATATTTTCTATGCAAATTTCATTTTCACTTTCATATTCAATCTATAATGTCCTGCAAACTTTTTTACAATTCTGTGATTATTTTTTCTCATTTTTTTTATTTTTTTTATTTTTTTAATCAAATTATTTTTACACTTGAAATCTTTATGTGTAAATGTCAGTTCACAAATTGCTACAAAGTCTGTTTCCATTCCATATCCCGAAAATTTCTTAATATATTTACATAATTCTTTCTTTTAACTACAGTTTTTAATTGTTCACACTGATAAAAAAAAAAAATTCCTTATATTTTAATGGCAAAGGAAGTAAAATTGTATGAGAAAGCTTTGACAAATATTAATTTTAATAATTTGCAGTACTCCTTTAAGTTTATTAACTTCAAGATGTTTGTAGTTAAAACCTCATTCTACTTTTCAGGCAACCTTAGAGTGAATGCATTTTTCTCATCCAATTTTTTTCCCACAATACTCATAATTTAAACAACCATAAGCAACATAATTGGCCGAGTTTCAATTTTTTTCCCATAAACTCCATAATATAAACTACTAGTACTGAAATATTTTAAAACTGACATGAGACTTTAGATAATTATAGTTATACAGTGTACAATACCTGAATAAAGGACCAGGGCATGTATCTTATATTTTGCTAGTTTCAGGGCATCAGAGATATTGGAGACAATTACTAGTCTTCTTGCTTTTCTTGATTTGGGTAAAGGTAAAGATAAGAAAAATCCAGTTTTACCTTCAAGAACTCTCAAAATTGCCTAAAAGTTTTAAATTATATGTTTAATTTTCTCCCCATAAGAATGGTTATTACATGTTATATTTATTAACTCTAATGCTAATTTGATAGGAAAATATATTCAAAACATTAAATTATCATAATAATTAGCATTGACATTAGGTAACCTAGACAGAGATTTGAAATTATTTATAAATTAAAAATTGAGACCCAAAAAATTTTTTTAGCATTGGTCAACAAAGACTATGTCACAGAGGCACACAATACACCAAAGTGGTGCTATTTACTTTTCAGTCTTAAATTCTCATATTGCGAATCTGCCAAACTTCAAGGGTTTATTACGTAAGTCATTTGAAGAAATAAGAGTTATATCAACAAAGGTTGAAACTGAAAAAAGTGGGAAGTTATGGGCTACTGACAATAAGTATACAAAATGTGCACCATCATTTCAAGATTGTAAAGAGTAGACCTTGAAAACAATCGCAATACAGTGTTAGTGGTAGTTAATGTCATTTGTAAATGAACGCAAGTGTAAAGAGTAAACTTTAAATACAGTTGCTAAACAGTGTTAGTCATTATTCTTGTCATTTGTAGGTAAACACTGTGGTTAGTTTACACATACCTTTGATGTTTACGAATGTAGAATATGCAGATATATATTTACGGCTTTTGAAATGATAATGCGGGAGCTTCAATGCTGAAATATCATAGATGTTTCCCACAATGCTATGTTTACCAAATTGACAGGTATTTATCGATACACACAGACGACTTCGTGAAACTGGATCGTTTAAACTACATTCAGAAAGGGTGCCTGGTCAACTAGAACACGTAGGTGATATCCTTCAGACGGTACAACGCAGTCCAGACTTAGACGTTCAGAATTTCGGTGGATCTTCAAATCCTTCGCACTATTGTGAACATTGCACAAGGATATTTACATCCATACCATGAACAAAGGATTCAACATCTTCAACAGGACGACTATGGCCAACAAGAAAATTTTTGCCAATGGATTATTGCTGATCTCGAAAATCCAAGATTCATTTTATTTACTGATGAGTAAGCCTTTACTTTTGATAATGTTGATAATAATAGGAATAATCATATATGGGCTCATAATAAATCTTTATGCTACGGCTGAAAGCAACTTTTAACATAGATTTTTTGTGAACGTGTAGTGTAATATCATTGGAAATCAGCTTATTGGTCCACATGTTTAATGGTCATCTTACGGGGAAACCGGAATTTTCTATAAAACAAACTACCAATTCTTTTAGAGTATGTTTTAATGTTCTTTTAAGTGTTTTTTTTCTGAATTTTTCTCATGTTACCTCATCAACCCTGTAACTCATTACCTCTCCCGAATCAGATCTATACTGATATAACTTTTTTATTTAACATGTCTTCTGTAATACACCCTTAAAATTTGGCAGATTCCATCAGGGACACTGTATTTATTTATTTATTTATTTATATATATATATATATATATATATATATATATATATATATATATATATATATATATATAATATATATATATATATATATATATATATATATATATATATATATATATATATATATATATTTTTGCACTACAAGAAAGATGAACATCTATATAAAAGTATCCTTGCCAAGTGTGATAAAAATAATTACCTTTGGATGTTTATGCAAAAGTGAAAAGCTTACAAATCCGGTTGTTTCATTATCTAGTCCTTGCAATGGAAAAATTATTTTTTTTTTATCATCTGAAATTTTTGCATTAACACTTTTAAGTTGAGGTATATCCGCAATCTGAAAAAAAAATTTAATTAATCCATTTTAACATTATACTTATATAGTAGTAGTGGTGAATATTTTTGTAAACAATACATAATAAGATGTAATTTTCGTATACTCTGGAACTGTAAATTAGTAATTTATTTCAATCTTAGACTTCCTATAACGTAAACGTGACTCGATCTACCACTATATAAAAAGAAAAAGAAAAATTTTTTTTTATATAAATTTGAACAATTAGTGCTTCTCTAGAAATAGAGACCATTGAATCCCAACTAACATACTAACTACAAACCAAATATAATAATGTAATATTTTGTTATAATTAAATCTCAGTTAAGTTTAGGATTTTTTCCTATTTTTATATAATGATGTTCTCAAATATATATATATATATATATATATATATATATATATATATATATATATATATATATATATATATATATATATATATATATATATATATATATATATATATATATATATATATATATATATATATATATATTATAGGATGCACCGATTAATCGGCAGATAATCGGTAATCGCCTAATCAGCCATATTACCGATTAATCGGTAATCGGCTATTCACATGATTAATCGGCCGATTGCTTAAATCCTTTACCAGAACAAACCAACCTTTACAAGACCATTTCATAACTGCCAAGTTAATCATCTGATAGCTTCGACACAGTAACAAATAACAATACCAATATAATTCCCAAATTGTTTGTCATTTTGGGCCTGGCTGCTATTATGGCTTTTGCCTTTTTTTTTTTTTTTTTTTTTTTTTGACTATTAAGAAATCGTTCATAAATTATGAAACATTAGCATATTACAATTGACTCATTATTAATACAAATACTACAAATACATACATACAAATTGCATAAAAATACTACTAAATTTTGGCAGTTTTCCATGTTTTCTGTTTATACTGTTGCCTCTTCAATTCATATTGTCTTCTAAGCTCTCAAGATCATCAGTAGTTAAAGTTCGATACTCTTAAGTTATAATGCAGAAACATAAGAATTTCCCAATTTTCAGGACACAGCCTTTTCCTTGTAGGTTCATAGTACTAAAAAAGTCTTTCACTCTCAACAGATGATGGTGGTGCGCTTAGATATTTTGAAGCCAAATTGCTCAATATTGGTAAGGTCTCCCGTGTCTTTTTCCACCAAAGTAATGAGTCTTCGCTTCTTTGAAGTGTTGGTAGAGTTAAATATTGATCCAGTTCCTTTGCGCATCTATGAGTAACAGATTTACTCCTCTTGAGTTTGGGTTGCACATCTGTTGTACTTGCAAAGTCTAAGTCTGAATTTATTTTCATAGGCATATTTGACTCAAAATCATTTAACAGTTTTGAAAGGGAAACAGTTTTAGGTACACTTTCATAAGTTTCATTATCTTGATCATCATTAGAAGAGCTGTCTCCTGTTTGACTATCAATAGAATTTATCTCAGATTGATGTTCTACAATATCCATAACCCATTTCTTAATAGTGTCTTCTTTAATGTCATCCTTTTGAAATTTCAATTTAAATCTGGGATCGAGAAAAGTAGCCAAGCACAGAAATTTTTCATTTATGTATGATGCAAATCTTTTTTCAGTTGATGCACTGAATTCTTCAACAGTTGAAATAATTCCACTAAATTCACCAGTATGTTTGGTAGCTTTTAATAGAAATAATCTGAGAGCTAATATTGTAGGGATTATCATTGATATAGTTGATGTTCTGTTACTTGATTCTTTGCTGATGTCTTCAAATGGACTTAATAACTGGACAACTTTTTCAACAATTGTCCATTGGTAACTTGATAAAGTTGGAATGTCATTGTCAACAGCATACATTATAAGAGCTTTTAGCTGTTCTAAATTTATTTTCAACATATTATATGTTGAATTCCAGCGAGTAGACACATCTTGAATCAGTTTATGTTTGTCCAATTTAAGCTGCTCCTGGATTTCAGTTAATTTGCTAATCGCTAATGAAGAATGATTAAAGTGCGATACTATTTTTCTGGTATTTGCAATTATATTGTTCACAGCCTTTTGCGAAAATATTGAATCATTTACTGAAAGTTGCAATGTGCGTATGAAACATGATAGTGACTGTACACCACACTTCCTCATACCACCAACCATATTTGCGGCGGAAACTCGTAGTACAAGAAAAATTTTGTTGGAGATCTTATACTCATTCAGAACAATGTGTAGTTGTTCACTTATTAATTCAGCTGTATGTGAACCAGGGAAAGGAACAACTCTAAGCACAGCTCTACATTGTTCAAACTCATCTGAAAGCCAATGGCATGTCACACTCAGAAATGGAGCATTATTTGTTGAAGCTGTCCAAATGTCTGTGGTCAAAGAAAGACTGCTAATTTCATCGAGCGATATCTGAATTTTTGCTTTTACTTTCATAAATATATCCGGGATTATTTTGTCTGTGAAATATTTTCTTGATGGAATTCTGTAATTAGGACAGAGTTTTGCAATAAGCCTTTGGAATCCAATGTCAGATGTTAAAGAATATGGTTGAATATCAACAGCTATCATGTCTCCTATCAAAACAATGTATCTTTTGGGACGTGATCGTTAATATTCCAAATTTTACTCTTTACTAAAACTGATTGTATAGTTGGTTGAACTTTTTTTGGAGGCTCATAGTTGCTGCAACTTGCTTCTGAAGTACTTGGCTGTGACCAATCATATTGCCTTTTCAGCTTATCCATTTCAGCTTTTGCTTCATCTGATTGAATTTCTTAATGTGGTTCAACATATTTGTCGTTGTATAACTCTTTTCAGATTTGCCACCTCTTGATATGGTGGCTTTACATAATTTAAAATACATTTACTGTTTATCCTTAGGATGAACATCAAAATACTTCCAACAATAACTGGTTGACATACTGCTTTCGTTATAAAGTGTAATTACTATTTAATTATTTATATCTCTATAATCGAGATTCTAGAATCTAGAGTTATCTTTAAAATTTAAAAAATTTTATTTTTTTATATATCTGAAAAGTAAGCAATAAAAATGATTTACATTAATAATGAAAACATGCATAGTTATTAGTAATAAATAATAATGTTGATAACTGCTTTTTCTCAGTATTAATTTAAATTATTAGGTGTAATTGATGAAAGGCCGATTAATCGATAATCGGCCACTTGGCTTATCGGTGCACCCCTAATATATATATATATATATATATATATATATATATATATATATATATATATATATATATATATATATAATATATATATATATATATATATATATATATATATATATATATATATATATATATCCTCAATATAAAAGATTGCATTATATTATTTCCCCCACAGCCCAGTCCAATAAAATTGGATTGTCCTTAGGAAAGGTCACTCATTGTTAACTGCCAGCTATACTTTGTTGAAAACTATATATCTGAATAAGGCAAATTGAATTAGAATCTTAAAAAGACCTTGCGTAATAGAAGTGCAACTAACAATTGAATTAAAACAATCAAGTCTTAAAAACTAAATTCAGAAACTTAATTTTAACATAAGAATGTAAGAGAATGACCAAGAATTCCCCTCAACCCGAGGGTGCCAAGATGAATCTTCTTTCTGTTCCAACAATTCATACCTGTCTCCCAATCCTCTATCTCCCTGTCACCTCTCTCTCAGATCTTTGTTACTTTTAAATGATTTCTCCTGTGTGAGGTCTTCCTGTTGCTATTCCCTGGACTTCCCCTTACAATGTGTCCAAAAACATTTTTTTTCTTCAAATTATTTCTAGACAATCTATAATACTATTCTTATCAGTTTATATTAATAAAAAGCATTACGGAATAGCCATTTTTAAAAAAATAATAATTGGTTAGTTTTACCCCATGCAAGGAGTTAGATTACCCCAGTTGCATTTTTTCGTCACCTGCAATTTTAAAAAATTTGTTAATATTAATTTTTATATTTCCATATACTTTTTTATATTAGAATATTCAGAAAGGTTCATATTTCTCAAAAAATGATATATAGTTATATCATGTAATTCTGATTTTTCAAAAAATTGGTTAGTTTTACCACATTTTACGGTGACTAATTTTAGTTAAAGATATAAAAATAGATTTAACTGATCCATTTAGCTTAGTTAACATATAAGTGGGGCTACACAGTTTTTTTTGTTTACCCAACATATGAACTTGTGTTGGGATCTAATGATTAGCTAGAAAATAAAATCAATATATGAGATTATATAAAATATATGATAGAGAATAAATAAAGACAAAAAGAAAACAAGGAGAATAATCACCATTGAAGAAAAGAAAATAGAAGCAACAAATAAAAGTGCAAGAGTTTGATTTACTTGAAGATAATAATTTATTTGAAAGTTATTAGTTGGAAGGAAGAAAAAAAAGAATTGGATTCAAAGTTTTCTGGAAAGAAAAGGTGGAGACCTGTTTACTAACAAAGGAAGATTGAGTAAGGTGAAAGAGTTTAGTAACAAACGAGGTTAAGAGCGTTTATATTTGAAATAATTAAGGAATTAAAAAATGAAGATCTCTTGAAAGATTAAGGTGAAAGGTTAATAATAAAGAAATTTAGTTCGAGATTTGGTAAGGATAAAACTAAAGATCAGTTTTTTAAGTTCTTCTAATACAGTCAAACCTTACAACTCAAACAACTTGAAATCTGCAGTTTTTTGAGAAAATTTTGTCCCAAAATTCAAATTTTTCTTGAAATTCTAAAAACAGCCATTGATACAGTACCATACATGACTGCTTTTAAAGTGAATGTTTTAGCAGGAAAAAATTTTCAAGTATAACTCTTAGCATTTTGTGATAATCAAAATGTAAAAATAATGATTCTAGTGCTTTGTTGACATTATTAAAAATTGCTTTATGCATTTAAATATGAATGTTTAAATTTAAAGACACCAGATTATACTTGATGTTTAAGCAGTATATGTTGGAATATGCTTGATGTGCTGCTTTGTTTAAAACTCTGCATTTCATTCTCTCTCAGTACTTTTATTTTTTTGAATTAATTTTTTTCTTTTTTATTTTTGACAATTTTTACTTAGTTATTATTGTTCATGGTAAACATTAATTAGGGCAATTACACATTTTTTTAAAAAAAATTTTTAGCTTAAATTATGAGTTTTGAGTTGATATTTTGTGTTCTGAAAATAAAGTAATTCACTTTCCATTTATTTCTCATGAGGAAAATTGCTGTGGAACTCTAATGTCCTCCAAGAACAAATTAAGTTTGAGTTCTGAGGTGGACTATTGTGAAGAAGAGACATTGAGAACATTTGTAGAAAGATTTGGAAGAATATTTAAAGTGTGCAAAACAATAAGAGAGGGACAATGACTGATAATGAGAGGATATTTACTTCTTAAAGGAACAGATATAAAAGAAAAACAACTGATGTTGATCGTGTGAGGTAAATAAGACCACTTTTGAATCAGTGAATGAAGAATGGTGAGAATTTTTCTAAAAGTGGAGGAAAAGATAAAAGAAAATTAGAGAAGGATAGTAGTGTCACAGTTATTTGGTTTAAACCATCATGATTTTTTTTTGTTTAAACCATCTAGAAACTATTGCGTTTTTATGGCTTCTGTTTACTTATAAGAAAAATTATGTAGATGAAGTATATATATATATATATATATATATATATATATATATATATATATATATATATATATATATATATATATATATATATATATATATATATATATTATATATATATATATATATATATATATATACTATAAAAATTCTTATAATTTATGAATGTTAAAACCACAACTTATTCTTTTTTATGTTTCAATGTGAGTTAATATATATTAACAGAATAACATAAATCCCATAACTGAAAACATACCTGAAAAGAAGATGCTTGTAGAAAGTCTGAATGAGATTCATCAATGGATTCAAGTTCACAAAAAAATTCGTCAAATTCATGTTTACTTAAATAGTGATCATGAGAATCAAATAATTTCATGATGTCTTCCCATTTTCCATCTATGCAACACCAAGGACAAACACAGTAGCCTATCAAAAATATGATTAAATTTAATCAAATAATTAATCATTATTATTCAGATATTAGATTTAGCCTAAGGGTCATTCCAAGTCACTTCAACCAAAATTTGGCAATTTTTTCCGTGACCCCTTTCGATTTTTATGAAAAATGGCACACTAACAGATCTTGTTGAGAAAATATGAATGGCGTTTATTGCAGGTCTCTAGCTCATACGGTTCAGAAGATATGACCTTTGAAACTTTGGTCAAAAATGTCAATTTTCAGAGAGTAGTCCGAGGTCAAAATACAATATCTCGGCTTCTATGGCACTTAGAAGCATCGTGTAAAGACCATTTAAAAGATCTTGAATAGCGGTACAACATTTATTTAGATGATTTTGACCTCGGAGGTCAAATAAAAAATTTGACCTATTGTGACCTTGACCTTGGACCTTGAAAAAAAAACTCCTCTTCGATTTTTTTCAAACTTTGCTGAATTATTGTTATATATGTATATTTTAATTTTTTTAATGAATTATTTTTGGTTTTGGCTTGGTTTAGAAAATATTAAGCAATTTAATAAGTACAAATATCACATTTTTCACTTTTTTGCGATTTTTATCTCATTCAATGTATAGTTCCAACATTTCCATTTCTCTTTCTCTCTCTCATATATATATATATATATATATATATATATATAATATATATATATATATATATATATATATATATATATATATTATATATATATATTGTAAGGGGCTGGCTGCTGCCGAGTATATTTTTCTCGTTTCAGATTGCATGGGGTATTCTCTGAGGAATATAGTCTTACCTGCTTGTTGCTTTGCTGTTATGCTGTTTGATTTTGACTGTGCTTGGGATCCACAATATTAATGTGCATGTGCCATGTCCTAGACTGGAGAGCGTGAAGGGAGATTGATGTTAACGTGTTTATTTGTTTAGATACGTTAATGTTATTCTTCTATGTTAAATTTATTTTTATTATTATTATTATTTATTGAGTGCACTTGTGCTAATGAAAAGTCTTATGAGCTATTGTTCCCATTTCGGGCAATAATTAAAAACAGGTTATTCTTATTCAAACAGGTTGTTATTTTCAAGAAGGCATATTACTCTTTCAAGAGTAGGTTATATTCTTTGTGTTTTTATTATTATTATTAATTCATTATATATTTTTAGATCATTTAAACTAAGGTGAGGCACTGGGGTAATTATTTATAATTCTCACAGGTGCCGGTCTAGGGCCTTATTGCCTAGTGCTAATCTGGAGTTATAATCTCTATACCTATCAGGTAGAAAATATAGACAAGAGACTTTAATGGTTTATGAGATTATCATATATTTTTTTTTTTTAAAATTTTTTTTTAATATTAATATTCAAAAAAAAAAGAAAATATGTCAGTAGTGTGATAAATTTCACAGTAAAACGCTTTCCACTTTCAAATCTTTGGTTGTTTTAAGCCATTACTCTTTTTTTTTTTATTTTGTGTATATAAAGAGGCTATCTTGTGTACTGTGAACTATAGATAATTTTAATGTGAACATTGTAAGTGTAATATATATATATATATATATATATATATATATATATATATATATATATATATATATATATATATATATATATATATATATATATATATATATATATATATATATATATATATATATATTATAGCATTCCCCATGCAATCTGAAACGAGAAAAAATATACTCGGCAGCAGCCAGCCCCTTACAATATATATATATATATATTATATATATATATATATATATATATATATATATATATATATATATATATATATATATATATATATATATATATATATATATGAGAGAGAAAGAGAAATGGAAATGTTGGAACTATACATTGAATGAGATAAAAATCGCAAAAAAGTGAAAAATGTGATATTTGTACTTATTAAATTGCTTATATTTTCTAAACCAAGCCAAAACCAAAAATAATTCATTAAAAAAAATTAAAATATACATATATAACAATAATTCAGCAAAGTTTGAAAAAAATCGAAGAGGAGGTTTTTTTTCAAGGTCAAGGTCAAGGTCACAATAGGTCAAATTTTTTATTTGACCTCCGAGGTCAAAGTCATCTAAATAAATGTTGTACCGCTATTCAAGATCTTTTAAATGGTCTTTATACGATGCTTCTAAGTGCCATAGAAGCCGAGATATTTTATTTTGACCTCGGACTACTCTCTGAAAATTGACATTTTTGACCAAAGTTTCAAAGGTCATATCTTCTGAACCGTATGAGCTAGAGACCTGCAATAAACGCCATTCATATTTTCTCAACAAGATCTATTAGTGTGCCACTTTTTATACAAATCGAAAGGGGTCAGGGTTTTTGTCGTGTTGAAGTGGCTTGGAATGACCCCTAATCAAATTTAATGGTCTCCAGTTTTCTACATATACAATACCAAAAGCAAACAAAACAGCCTATGAAAAATATTACAATTACTTTCATATATATATGATCAAATTTTGTACATGTGGAAAAAAAAAAAATTTAAATCTACAAATGTTACCAGAATTTTTATCAATAAACATATCGTGTGATTTTTCTTGGTCTCCACATGATGGACAAGAAACAATAAAGTTGCTCTCTAATTCTTCAAATGATATTGCTCTAGATAAAAAATAATCAATAATATCCTCTTCCATATAGTTGACAAGTTCTTCAAGGTCCTCAACAAAGTTTTCCTGAGCATCAGAAATTTCATTTGCAATTTCCTTTAAATAATCGGGTATATCCGTTTTATCTGACCTTGCATTTACAGATGTAAAAAAATTTCTGGTATGATTTTTTAAGTGAACATGTAAATTTATGCAATTTATATTAAAATTTTTTAAATAATAATTATTATAAGAAAACTGTCTGTATCTGCTTGAATAGCAATTGTTTATATAAGATAAAATATTAGGTTTAAATAATTTTGTAACTGTAGCAAAATTCTTTAAAAAATTGTGTTTCACATACCATGATGACATCATTTTATTTTTATATTAATTTTATAATTTTATATTAATTTTAATAGTTTTAAGTGGTTTTGATATCTGGAAAAGAAAAATAATAAAAATATATATATTTGGAATGCATCAAAGCTACAATTTTGCCAAGCCTAAGCTTTGGCAAAATTTTAATTTTGGTGCATCCCTATTTTATAAATAAACATAAATAATTATTTAGGTTAATTTTATTATACTGAACTTCAATTTCATAATCATATATTCAAATCATAATGTAGTTTACAAGAGCAAAGAGGTTATAGGCAAGCTATATAATAGCTATGTTAGGCCAGCATTAGAGTATTGTACGCAAGTTTGGGCTCCACATTTGAGAAATTACAAATAAGCTGGAGAGTACATCATCAAGCAACAAGGTTTGTTTCTAGCCTTGAGAGTAAGAGCTATGAGGAGAGGTTGAAAGAGCTGGGAATGTTCTCAATTGAAAGGAGACTTCCAGAGGAGATATGATACAAGTTTACAAAATATTTGCATCTTACAGTAATACAGAGATAGAAACATACTATATAGTGGACCATGGAAGGGAAACGAGACCATGAAAAGAAAATTAAAAAGAAGTCATACCATCTCAATCTAAAAAGAGAATAACAAGTTTCAGTAATATGGTTGCTAATTTTTGGAATGGCTTGCCAGAGGAGGTTGTTGACTGATACATACAAACTTGCAGCATTTAAGAAGGAGCCAGATAGATATATGGATGGTTTAGGTATTGTATAGTATAACTTGACTAAGCCAAATAGTGGGTATATATTAATTTTTAGGCCAGCTTATGACAAAGCCTATGAATTTTAGATCAGCTTGTGACTAAGCCTAACTGGCAGTTTTGTAGTGGATGTTGGCTCCTTGTATGGATGAAGAGATACCAAAATTTTTACCAATACCGATACCTAAAAATTTACCGCTACTTTATCCATTCATATACCAAAATTTTTACTGATACCGATACCTGAAAATATACTGATACTTCACTCCATCCCTAGTTCCTTGCATGTTGCATGTGTAATTAGTTAAGTTTACTAAATATATGAAGAGGCAGTTTTATTTTATCTTTGCATGAAGGAATTGATAAGTAGGGATATAATAGACCTAGTCTTTGTTGCATGAATTAGTATTACTATTGTTTGTTTTGACTGGGACAGTCTTGATAGGCTGTGTGGCTTCTAACTGTCTCTATTTTTCTTATGTAAGTAGTTTGCTGATGGGCTTTCTGTTGGGATGGAGAATTTTATTCACAGATAATAATGATATATTTGCTAGTATTTGTAAGTAATTTTGCATCGTTTGCTTTATTTCATTGAATAAACAAGAGAAATTTGACACCTTACTCTTATGTACTTTTCTTCCCCTCTTGCAATTCTTTTTTCTTTTAGCTCAGACTTACTTTTCAAACCTGTATCCAAATATAGGTGAATATGAAAATATTCTATGATGTTAACAGCAAGAGTATCTATTTTATTAGTTGGAAATATAATTAAGTTTACTGACAACTGATTTAAAAAGCAGATTCAAATCATCCAGTAATTTTGATTTCTTTATTATTTTGGATTTAGATTTTCTTTGGGCTGCAGAAATAAAAGAAATAATAATCTGTTTCATTTTTCTACATTGTTTCACCAAGAGACTGACTGGGGTCTACCAAATTTGGCAGGGGCCAGGGCTGCCTAAAATTTGTAAAGAGGTCAAAAGCACTAAAATTTTAGGTTAAGAAAATTTAGTTGAGGTTTATTTAATTATAAGGAAGGAGTAGAATAGCGAAAATTTACATAAATTAATGATTATATGCATTTTCTCAGAAAAAAATTTCAGAAAATTACAGATTTTGTATAATAGTTTTAAAAAAGTATAAAAATTTTTAAATGTTTTTTTTTTTTTCCTGATTCACAATAGTGATTCAATAGGTTTACCTAGGTAAGATCCTAAGGTAAATTTGAAATAATGTAAGACTTAAAATTATCAATATAACCTGTATTTATACATATCATTATTATTATATTATGTATCAAACTCATATCATATAACTACATTTGAAATATTATTATTTTGTTTATACTTTCAGTCAATATGGGATAGGATTACTTTTCAATGTTTCAGGAAATTAGAAGAGGATCTCCAGGTGCCCCCAAAAAAAATATTCCACCAAATCAGATTTATGAGGGTATCTAAAATCAAAAGACTAAGATGATCATTCACTAGCAGAAAAGAAGCAGTCAAAAGAAACAGAAAAGAAAAAGAAAATATTGAAAAAACAAGAAAAAAAATTTAATTTTCTTATATTTTGTTTAAAAATTTATTTTTATTATTTGACTGACTGAGCTGAAATTTTCATGGTATGCATTTTTTCCTGAAGTTCTAAGTTGATTTCGTTTTTCTGAGCCTATAAAGATTTGAAAGTTATTTGGACCCAAATTTGAAGTAAAATAAACAGTGGGGTCAAATTGAATTGACAATTTAACTGAATAATCTTAGCACCAATTTATTGCATTACTGGGAACAGATTTTTGATATGTCTAGAAAAAAAGTTAACACTTGAATTTTTTCTTGAAAATTTGCAAAAATTGTACCCTTCCAGGAAAAATATTCTTTAAAAAAAAAAGCTACTTTTATTCTTGAATATTGTTATTTAGTGCTTTATTAAATGCTATTTGCTTGAAGCAAGATATAGCCTCTCAAACTTTGGGAATTTTTGAAATTAAATCAAAAATGGACCTTTTTTGAGAGGCTATATCTCAAAACCAACGAATCGCATTGAATAAAGTATAGAGAGGAATTTATAACTTCATCCCTCCTCTATATGTTCACTAAAATTAAAAATGTTATAGTTATATTATTTTTTTTGTTTTTGTTCAAAAAGTTGGATTTTTTTTCAAGAAAAAATTTGTTTTTCGATAGTTAGTCAGTTTTTGGCTTATAACATTTTTTCTATAACTCAGGGAACAAAAGTCTGTTAGAAGCTTTTGTAGCCCATAGAATTCTAAATATACATTCCAAATTTTAACACTTTCATAAAAGTGGTTTAGCTCCACCGTTCATTTGAAAAAGGGTAATATTTCAAAAAAAACTTTAACGATTAGAGATTCAGAAAAACGCTAAAAATGGACTTTCTTCACAGGGAAAAGCTATATACACTGAAAATTTCAGTAGAGTCGGTTGAAAATTTAAAAAAAAAATTATGAAATTGGACCATCCCAGTAAGTTAAATTTGCCATTTTAACACCGGCAAGCAAACCCCGGTTTTTTTTTTTTCTGATTTTTAGCCTATCCGAGGTCGGAGCCGGGGCCCCGGTCGGTCCATAGTTCCACCAAAGTGTGTAAAATGAAATCCGATAATAAACAAATGTGTATTCAAGGATTTTATTGTACAAATATATATAAATTAATTGCAGAATTTCCTTTTCTTATAAATGACTAAATTCTAAATTTCTGCTAAAAATATACTAGATTTTCGGCAAAAGGCTAAATTCAAAATTCTAATGGCCAGATGGAACTAGAACATAGACTTTTATAAAGTCTATGAACTAGAATCAGATAGATCTAGCCGAGAAGTGGCTAAATTGGCAACCCTTTTATTCGCAGATATTTGGGAACAAAAACTTTGCCACAGAAATATTTTACGCCAATACTAATAATAATAATTAATATTAATAAAAATAATTAAGATTAATAATAATAATAAATGAATAATACAATTAATAAATTAATAATAACTATAAATAATAATAATTAGTAATAATAATAAATTATTAATAATAATAATAATAAATGAATAATAAAATTAATAAATTAATAATAATTAATAAATGATAATAATTAAGAATAATAATAAAATAATAATAATAATAAATAATTAGTAATAAAAACTAATAATAAATAATATATATAATATAATAATAATAATAATAATAATAATAATAATAATAATAATAATAATAATAATAATAATAATAATAATAATAATAATAATAATAATAATAATAATAATAATAATAAATAATAATAAAATAATAATAATAATAATAATAATAATAATAATAATAATAATAATAATAATAATAATAATAATAATAATAATAATTAATAATAATAATAATAATTAATAATAATAAATTTAATAATAATAAAAATAAATAATAATAACAAATTAATAATAATAAATTAAAAATAGTAATAATAAATAATAATAATTAATAATAGTAATGTATATTTTGCATTACTATTATTAATTATTATTAATTATTATAATAATAATAAATAAATAATAGTAATAACAAAGTTTAGTAATAATAAATAATAATAAATTAATAATAGTAATAATAAATTAAAAATAATAATAAATAATAATAGTAAATTAATAATAATAATAATAATAAATAATAATATATTAATAATAATAAATTAAGAATAGTAATAATAAATAATTATTATAAAGTAATAAATAATAAAGAAAAGTTAATAGTAATAATAATTAATAATTGTTATTATGCAATAAGAAATAAGAATAAAATACTAACAATTATAGTAATAATAAATAATAATAGTAAATTAATAATAATAATAGCATTTTTATTAAGTAATATAAAATAATAATAATAAATTAATAATAATAATAATAATAATAGTAATAAAGTTCTAATAATAGTAATGATAAATTATTATTATTAAGTAAAAATAAATAAAAATAGTAAATTATTATTAAGTTATACTAACAAATTAATAATAATAAATTATTATTAAGAAATTCTAATAAATTAATAATAATAATAATTAATTATCATTATTATTAAGTAATAATGTTAAATTTGTAATAATAATAAAAAATTATTATTAAATGATAATAATAAATTAATAAAATATTAAGTAATAATGTAATAATAGTAATAGTAAATTATTTTTAAGTAATAATAATTTTTTTTTTTTTTATTTTTTTTTTAAAGTTCAGATCTCACTGGCATTGCCCTATTTGAGGAGAGGAACTTTTGTAGATAGTATATACCTAGGATTCCCAAGAGGAATCGAAACTACGCCCTCAAGCACTTGAGCCAGTCACCCTACCGTTTGAGCCACGGTAAACGGTAAAAAGAAATAATAATAAATTAATAATAATAATATTAAATTATTATAATAAAAAATGACAATAAATGAATAAAAATAATAAATTAATAATAATAAAGTAGTAATAATAAAACTAATAAATTAATAAAAATAAAAATAAAAATAATAATAATAATAATAATAATAATAATAATAATAATAATAATAATAATAATAATAATAATAATAATAATAATAATAATAATAATAATAAAATAATAAAATAATAATATAATAATAATAATAATAATAATAATAATAATAATAATAATAATAATAATAATAATAATAATAATAATAATAATAATAATAATAATAAGAATAAGAATAAGAAGAAGAAGAAGAAGAAGAAGAAGAAGAAGAAGAAGAAGAAGAAGAAGAAGAAGAAGAAGAAGAAAAATTCAAACCCAAAGCAAACTTTGCCCAATTGCCAAAATTCCAATTATTCCAACATTTCATGACCTATTTTCGGAATGTGGGGAACATTTTCTTAAAATCAGACTATGACCATTCTCTAGGACAGGAAAAATAGTAAAAACAAAAAAAAAAAAAAAACAAAACAAAACAAAAAAAATCTCTATTTATCGCACTTTCCTATTTATACCAGTTACAATTTACAGGTCAGAAAAATTCAAAAACCCGAATTCCAATTATTCCAACTTTTCAAGACCTATTTTGTAATGTGGAACTTATTTTCACAAAATGAAACTATGTTCATTCTCTAGGACATGGAAAATATTATAAAAGGTCAAAAAATAAAATCTCCATCTGTCGTACGTTCCTTTTTATATCAGTTACAAGTTAATAGTCACAAACATTCCAAAACCCCAATTCATAATATTTCAAATTTTCAAGACCTATTTTCGGATTTTCATTTTCAAAAAGTGAGACTATGGCCATTCTCTAGGACAGGAAAAATAGTAAAGAAAGATCAAAAAATAAAATCTTTATCTGTCGTATGTTCCTATTTAAATCAATTACAACTTAGAGGTCAGAAACATTCCAAAGCCCTAATTCCATTAACTATTCCAACTATTCAAGACCTATTTTCGGAATGTGGATCTCATTTTCACAATATTGCAAAATGACTATTATTTAACTACTTTACTTTTGTGTTTTTTAGCCTTTTTTAGTGGTTCTTAGTGTTTTTAGCATATTTTAGTGTTTTTTTATCAATGTTGCAAGTTTTTGCAACATTGATGTACTTTTAACCCCAAGTACCTTCCTGAGAATAATTTTTTGCAACATTGATATATTGATGGGGCAAGGGTGGAGAGAGCTTTGCAACATTGATATCTTGCTTGCCGTCTCTCTTTTGCCTTTATACAACAATAAATATATATATATATATATATATATATATATATATATATATATATATATATATATATATATATATATATATATATATATATATATATATATATATATATATATATATATATATAAAGTGAGAGAGAGATTATTGGTCACTTGTTAATACGAACTTTATTTTGGTGTGAGTTTAAATACTTGGAACTTGGGTTTTGGAATATTTCTGACCTTTAAATTGTAACTTATACAAATAGGAACGTACGACAGATGATTTTATTTTTTGACCTTTCTTTACTATTTTTTCTGTCCTAGCGAATGATTATAGTCTTATTTTGTGAAAATAGATCTTGAAAAATTGAAATACTTGGAATTGGAGTTTTGGAATGTTTCTGACCTTTAACTTGTAACTGGTAGAAATAGGAACGTACGATAGATGGAGATTTTATTTTCGGACCTTTCTTTACTATTTTCTCTATCCTAGCGAATGATCATACTTTTATTTTGTGAAAATGAGCTCCACATTCCGAAAATAGGTCTTGAAAAGTTGGAATACTTGGAATTCTGTTTTTGTAATGCTTCTGAGCTTTAAATTGTAACTGGTATATGGATATTTTATTTTTTACCTTTCTTTGCTATTTTTCTCGTCCTAAAGATGGGTCATAAGCGCATTTTGTGAAAATGAGCTCTACATTCCGAAAATAGGTCTTAAAAGTTGGAATAGTTGGAATTCAAGTTTTGGAATCTTTGTGAGCCTTTAACTTGTAACTGGTGTAAATAGGAATGTGCGAAAGATGGAAATTTTCTGTTTTGACTTTTCCTTATTATTTTTCCTGTCCTTGAGAATGATCATAGTCTTATTTTTCAAAAATAAGCCTCACATTCCGAAAATAGGTCTTGAAAAGTTGGAATAGTTGGCATTAAGGTTTTGGAATATTTCTGACCTTTAACTTCCAACTGATATTAATAAGAACGTACGATAGATGGAGATTTTATTTTCTGACCTTTCTTTACTATTTTTTCTGTCCTGGAGAATGATCATAGTCTTATTTTATGAAAATAAGCCCCACATTCGGGAAATAGGTATTGAAATGTTGGAATAATAGAATTCGGGTTTTGTAATATGTTTGTGACTTTTAACTTGTAATTGGTATAAATAGGAACGTACGACAGATGGAGATTTTATTTTTAGACCTTTTAAAATTATTTTTCCTGTCCTAGCCAATGATCATAGTCTTATTTTGCGAAAATAAGCCTCACATTCCGAAAATAGGTCTTGAAAAGTTGGAATTCTTGGAATTCGTGTTTGGGAATGTTTCTGACCTTTGATTTGTAACTGGTATAAGGGAAGGATCCATTGTTGAAATAATTTTTATTTTCATCCGATTCTCCTGAAAATTTCAGTATAGATAGCTTTTTTCCCGACGAAAAAACTCCATTCCTAACGTTTTTACGAGTAATTTAAAGTTTAATAGTAATTTTTGAAATTTAAGGTATGTTTAAATCTACGGTGAAGCCCCATAAAAAATTTTTTTATCTCAAACTTGGTGTGTATATTCAAAAATCTATTGGCTACAAAAACTTCTTACTGAGTTTTGATGTGTGCATAACAGAAAACAGGTTATATGCCCTTACTTGACCAGGTGTCGAAATTTTTTTTTTCCAATTTTGAAAAATTCACACATTCGGACAAAAAAATTTAAAAAAAAAAAAATATGGATTGGACGTCTTTGAAAATTGGATATTGTTTAATGGAGGGATAGATCTAAAACTTTTATTTAAAACACTTTTAAAATCTATTTGTCTGATTCGAGATACAGCTTATCGAAAATGGCCGAATTTTCGACGAAATTTCAAATTTTCCAAATTTTGAGAGGCTGTATCTCAAATCAAACAATTAGTTTTTAAAAGTGTCCTAAATAAAAGTTTTAGATCCATCCCTCCTCTAAACAATTTCCAATTTTAAAAAAAATTAGAAACATCAATTTTTTTTAATAAATTTTTTTCCGGAAGGGTATGTTTTTTTTCAATTTTTTTTTCAAAAAAAAATTTGAACTTCTATAATCAATAACTATCAGTACTTTTCCCAAATGTTTTGTTTCTAATTTGTAGAAATTGGGGCTAAGAATGTACAGGGGAGTTTTTGGATCATTCTGACCATTATTTTACCACTTCTATTTAATCTCTTTTTGAATTTTGACCCCCTATTACTAGTAAACCGTTAGAAACTCAGAAAAACGTCAGAAATCAGTAGTTCTTAGATTTAAAAAATGCATATATATATTGTAAATTTCAGCTCAATAGCTCAAATAATAAAAAAAAAGTTTAAACATTGGCTCCTGCCCATAAATAAGAATATACGACAGAGGGAGATTTTATTTTTTGACATTTAAATACTATTTTCCCTGTCCTAGAGAATGATCATAGTCTCATTTTGGGAAAATGTTCCGCATATTCCGAAAATAGGTCTTGAAATATTGGAATAATTGTAATTCTGGTTTTGGAATGTTTGAAAACCTTCTTTAGGAACTGATATAAATAGGAACGTACGGCAGATGGAGATTTTATTTTTTGACCTTTTTTGATGCTATTTATTACCATTTTTAATTTATTATTACAATTGTTAGTAACAATATTGCTTAATAATAATTATTTATTATTACTATTACTTATTTCTTAATATTATTATTTTTTTATTACTTAATAATAATTATTTATTTTTACTATTATTAATTCATTAGTATTATTTATTATTACATTATAATAATTATTTATTATTATCATTTTATGTTACTTAACAATAATTATTAATTCAATATTACTTAAAAATAATTATAAATTATTACTATTATTAATTTATTATTATTATTTATTATTACAATTTTTTATTTATTATTATTTATTTTACTTAATAATAATAATTTATTATTACTATTATTAATTTATTAGTATATTTATTATTACTTAATAATAATTATTTATTATTACTATTAATAATTTATTTTAATTAATTATTATTACTATTATTAATTTATTATTGTTATTTATTATTATTATCATTAATTTATTATTATTATTTATTTTTAATTAGTAATATTTATTTATCATTACTGTTACTAATTTATTATTAATATTTATTATTTTTATTATCAATTTACTACTATATTTTATTTTTACTTAATAATATTTATTTATTATTAGTATTATTAATTTATTATCATTATTTACTATTTCTTAATAATAACTTTTTATTGCTATTTTTAAATAATTATTATTTTTATTTATTATTACTTAATAATAATTATTTATTATTAATATTATTAATTTATTTATCATTACTATTATTAATTTAATTATTATTAATTATATATATATATATATATATATATATATATATATATATATATATATATATTATATATATATATATATATATATATATATATATATATATATATATATATATATATATATATTAGAGAGAGAAAGCCCAGCCGTCATGTTGAATTGGAATCAGCTGACTTGAAAACATTTGATATTTTTTTTAAAAAATTGGAAAATCGTTCTATTGTGTAAATCTTAAGATGCTAAAAAAAAAAAAAAAAAAAAAAAAAAAAAGACCCAAAAAAGTTCTTACACAATTGATACGCATATAAATTTTTAGGAATTTTGTGGACGAATAGAAACGGCTTAGATAAATGAAATATTAAGATTTAAGGACCTCACAATTTAGAAGAACAGATGTCTGGCAATGGTAAATAGGCAACTGATGCTTGATGCTTCGTGATCACTATGTTTCATCAATCACAAATCAAAAGCAAGTAAGGATGTAAGCAAAGTTGGGCATAGCTACAGGAGTATCGCCTCTACAATATTAAACTGTAGATCGCAGCTAAATTTCAACTAGCAGACCACCACTTTTCAAGTTGAGGATAATAAAAAATTGATAAGCCTATAAGTGCACACACATTCACAAACACATACACAAACTGTAGATAATTTTTCACTTCTGACCAGATTATTATTATTATTATTATTATTATTATTATTATTATTATTATTATTATTATTATTATTATTATTATTATTATTATTATTATTATTATTATTATTATATTATTATTATTTTTATATAATATATAATAATAATAATAATAATAATAATAATAATAATAATAATAATAATAATAATAATAATAATAATAATAATAATAATAATATTCAGCTGACAGGTGCTAGCACCTACAGTAAGGTGACCATCCGTCCCGATTTTTTAAGCTGTGTCCCGATTTTTAGATTTGGCGATTTTTAGATTTGGCAAAAAAACAGCAGAAGAAGGCAGTGACACACTGCCATACAGCCAGAGAGCGCGGCGCATGGGAGTAGAAGGCAAAAATGTATTTTTTTTTTTTTTTTGTGGAATGTTCTTAACTAATAAACCATATGACTTGTTTTTGAAAACAAAAATCGTATTTCTTCTTTATATTAAAAATCACCCTTCTTTAATTATCCCTTTAAACCCTAACGAGCAGGGTATTTTTTTTTTTTGGGGGGGGGGGCAATGTTCAGAAGCGTCCCGATTTTAGGTCTGAAAAATATGGTCACCTTAACCTACAGGAGTATGGTGAGAAAGAGAAAGCAAGATTATTATTATTATTATTATTATTATTATTATTATTATTATTATTATTATTATTATTATTATTATTATTATTGGAAACGGCTTCTGACTGATTTACATCAGGCTCATATGAACTTTTATGAAGTAAAATAATATTACATATGTCTAGTAACTATTTCATTATTAGACTTTTTATAGTTACAGCTACAGATTTCCCTAAATTTTTATTTGTAATTTGAGTTACTGTTCCTAGGAAATCTGAAAGAAAATAAAGTTTACAAAATTTTTATTTTAAAACAATAATGTCTTCAATTTCAACATTAGTATGTTATTTAGTTTAAATCTATCTTGCTTGTTTGCAGCAAGAGAAGCCGTTTTCTATTCGTTCAAGTTTTACTTAAATGCTAAGTTTTCTAAAAGTTTGTGGAAAAAAAAAAACAGCGTTCTATTCGTCCCTTTTGGTGCGAAACTCTAAGATCTCCCAGCGAAAATGTCGTCACGACTGTGGATTTCTTACGAATTTTAAAGAAACTTTTGGAGGTGGCTAAATTCTTGCTAAAAATTTAGATATAAACAAACCGAATGTAAGCAAACCCATTTTCATTGCTTCCATTTGAATCTCAATGTTCATGTGTCATTTTATATAAATTTTTTTAAAAATTTTAATAAATGTGTTAAAATATATTGTAGTTTTCAAGATTATTATTAATTCTAGTTTTATATGAAACAAAAAGAAATACTAGTAGGCTACATAAGCAATCAATATAATAAGCCTATTAGGAAATATTTTTTTCAGTACCTCTATTTATTTTTAATTTATCAACAATAGGCTTTATTATTATTTTGTTTTGATTGCTTACAACAGAGTATTCATGATCTTGCATCAGTTGAATATTTTGAGAGCCCAGCCGCCATGTTGAACTGGAATCATCTGACTCGAAAAGTGACAGAAAACAGATGATATTTTTGAGCAAATCTTAAAATGCACTCAAAAAGGTCTTAAAAATTCCCTAACGTCGCCATTTACAGAAAATAAATTTAAGTGACAGAAAATTATTTTGTAAAAATACTATTAAGAAGAAAGATAGAAGGATTTAATACTCACTAAGTTTTTACAATTTTATTTAAAAAAGATATAATCAACAATACTTTATAGGACAGTTATTTAATCATTATTAAAAGTAAGAAAAAAAATAAAATAAAAACATACGGGTGCAAACTTATGAGTACATATTCTTCAACCGCTGAAATTTCTTCCTTTTCTGTAGTAATTAAGAATAACAAGGAACTTGCAAGAAAACTATTAACAGGAAGTTGGAAAACACGAAAAGATTATTGAGAGCTTTGATTTT
This sequence comes from Armadillidium nasatum, assembly GCA_009176605.1. Classification (NCBI taxonomy): domain Eukaryota; kingdom Metazoa; phylum Arthropoda; class Malacostraca; order Isopoda; family Armadillidiidae; genus Armadillidium; species Armadillidium nasatum. The sequence goes on from SEYY01023697.1 coordinate 111,504, forward strand.
AAAATAATTAATATAATGAATTCGTTGGAAGATATAATGACCTACAGTTGAATAATATTAGTTATTACGTTTTTGATCTGAAAGAAAAAGGAATTAGTTTAAATGAAATAGTAATCTTGGACCTACCATATACGGTTTTCCAAAGAATTGTTCTCTTTGAAGAGTTCTGAATTATATATTAGAAAATTTAATATAGATAAAGTATATACACTAGATAAAATAGTGAAAGTATATAAAAAGTTTTTATACATTATAAAAACTTGGTATCTGAATTATGCTCAGTTTCTATTTAATACATGAAAAAGAAGGGTCGAAATTACCTAAACAATTAAATAACTGAGGAGACTTACTATGATCGAAGATTTTTGCTTTCGAAGTTCCTAATATATATGTATAATATATTTTAGAACGCTAGTGGTATACATTTGAGTAGAAGTCAATTGAAAGGATAGTAAGAAAGAGGTGAATAAGAATAATATATAACCTCATACCTTCTAAACTTTGAGGACTTGTAAAAACAAGCAAATAAAAATACTTACATTTTATAAAACGTCCAACACGTTGACTTCAATTTGAAAAAAGTGTGTAGTTTGAAGTCGGCAGTTTGGTGTACCAAACTATAGAGTGCCATATCGATACAAAAACAAACCAACTTCATAAAACCTTGTGATGGAGAATTTTAATATAATTTATCCATTATAGAAGAAAACTTTAAATATATGAAGTATATACACTAGATAAAATAGTTAAAAGTATATAACAGTTTTTATAATATATACTCCTTTCTATGTAAACATTCTGGCAACCCTGCACTCTTTTTTTTTCGTCATCCCATAAATGCACTCGGCCGAGTGGGTAGAGAAGAAAGTTATTAGTAGGGATTCTGATATTGAAAAAGAAATCGATATATCAATTTTCGATATTTTTAAAAATATCAAATTCATTCAATACTATCGGTTAAAAAATATCGAAATATCGAATTTAAAAAATATCATATATATATATATATATATATATATATATATATATATATATATATATATATATATATATATATATATATATATATATATATATATATATATATATATATATATATATATATATATATATATATATATAAGCTGTGTACCGGAATGAAAGTCAATTCTGATGCTCAGTAAACTTTATTATACGTATAACTGGGCTTCTTGGGACAAAAAGAAGGCTTTAGAAGAACCCAGATCTGTAGAATGCAAAAATGGAATTTACAAATACTAATGAATAGCAAAAAGGCAAAAGCTAAGCTATAATTATCAACATTAATAAAATACAGACACCAACAATTGAACAAAAATAAAATTAAATCCGTAAATAATAATTAATAAATAATAATAACCGTATAATCAATGTAAATACTAATTATCAATTAATATTAACAGATATAATCGCGATCAAAACGAAAATTGCTATCAGTAATACGACACGAACACATATGCATATACATATTTATACATATATATACACATATACATACACATATACATACACACACACACGCATATATATATATATATATATATATATATATATATATATATATATATATATATATATATATATATATATATATATATATATATATATATATATATATATTCTTTAACCTCCGTTCTTTCTAAAGTTTTTGAATCTATCCTTAACAGGGAGATTTGGAGACATCTCAATTCTTCTAATCTTATCTCTGATCGCTAGTATGGCTTTCGTAAGAAACGCTCTACTGGTGATCTCCTTTCCCTTCTCTCTGACTCTTGGTCCTCCTCTCTTCGGCATTTCGGTGAATCTTTTGTTGTTGCGCTAGACATATCGAAAGCTTTCGATAGAGTCTGGCACAAAGCTTTGATTTCGAAACTTCCCTCTTTCGGAACCTATCCTTCTCTCTGTGACCTTCTCTCTGATTTCCTTTCCGATCGTTCTATAGCAGCAGTTGTAGACGGCCACCGATCTTCCTCTAAATCTATTAATAGTGGTGTTCCTCAAGGATCTGTCCTATCCCCAGCACTTTTAATACCTTTCATTAATGACCTTCTTTTTGTTACTTCATCTCCTATCCACTCCTATGCTGATGACTCCACCCTTTCATTACTCTTTTCAATTTGAAAGGCGCCCCTCTCAACAACAATTATTAGATGCAAGGAGGGTTGCCTTGGAGCAGCTGACCTCTGATCTCGTATTTCTAATAGGGGCAGAGAGAACATGGTTGTTTTCAATGCCTTAAAAACTCAATTCCTCCTTCTCTCTACTCGACACAATCTTCCACACAACTATGATATCTTCTTCGAAAACATACAACTCAAGCCTTTATCTGTT